>JAGVVM010020304.1:0-39134 GCA_019149425.1 Psidium friedrichsthalianum
GATTGATGTTAAAAAACTGCTTTTCTAATGGACTAGATGAAGAAGTTTATATAATACAACCTGAAGGTTTTGCAGCAGATGATACAGGTTAATTTGGTTTGTAGATTGAAAAAGTCTATCTATGGTTTAAAACAAGCTTCTAGACAGTGGTACTTGAAGTTTCATAGTGTTGTTACTTCTTTTGGATTCATTGAGAACAATTGGATCAGTGTATATACTGCAAGGCTAGTGGGAGAAATTTATTTTTTCTCGTTCTTTATGTTGATGACATATTGCTTGCAAGTAGTGATATTGGATTACTGAGTGAGACGAAGCGAATGTTGTCACAGAACTTTGATATGAAAGATCTTGGTGAGGCGTCTTTTGTTCTTGGCATTGAGATTCACAGGGATCGTTCTCGCCGCATTCTAGGCTTATCTCAGAGGGTATATATTGATCGTATTTTTGAAAGATTCAATATGCAACAATGCAAACCGGAATTGCTCCTGTCTGTAAAGGTGATAAATTGAGTCTTTCACAATGTCCTCATTCAGATACTGAGAAAGCACAGATGAAGAATGTACCTTATGCTAGTGCACTTGGTAGTATCATGTATGCTCAAGTTTGTACTAGGCAGATATTGCTTTTGCAATAGGACTTCTAGGCAGGTATCAGTCAAATCCAGGACACGATCACTGGGTTGCTGCCAAGAAAGTTTTGAGGTACACTTGAAAAGGACTAGGGACCATATGCTGACTTACAGATATTTCAAAATCTGCAATTGATAGGGTATTCAGATTCAGACTATGCTGGTTGTCAGGATGACAAGAAGTCCACTACAGGGTACATCTTCATGTTAGCAGGTGGTGCAGTTTCATGGAAAAGTCAACAGAAAACGATATCATCCCTACTATGCAAGCGGAGTTTATAGCATGCTTTTCAGCTGCTACTCAAGCTATTTGGCTCCGGAATCTCATTAGAGAGTTGACCGTGTTTGATTTTGTTGATAGACCCACACAGTTGTATTGTGACAATAACTCTGCAGTGTTGTTCATTACAACAACAAAGAGGTCTCAAGGGGTCTAAGCATATGGAGGTCAAGTTTTTTGACCATAAAGGAATCCATACAAAAGGTGACGTTACAGTAGAGCATATTTCTACAGATGATATGATTGCTGATCTACTAACTAAAGGTCTACGCCCTTGTGTATTTGAACGACATGTCATTAACATGGGCTTAGAAGCATCGTGGGATGCTGTTGTTTAGTGGGAGCTTTTCAGTTTTTGCTCTAATAAAGTCTAAATCTGTATTATGTTACATTTAGTAACGGTTTTTGATATGTATTGACCTTTTACATTCAATGAAGTGTTCATGAATTTATTATTTTCATGTTGAATGCATATCTATTGAAAGCTCAAGGTGTTGTGTAAACCTTGATTGATGGCCGGGGCATTTAATTTTGGCCATAAACGTATGTCTTGTTACATAGAGGTATAGTTAACTATAAAGGTAAGACATATATAGGTTCATTGGAACCATAAAGAATTCTCTTGTGATACATCAAGTTTCGTAACACATAAAGTAAGAGAATGGTGACTGACAAGGACATAACACATAAAGTTTTCTCTATTATTTAAGATGTTATCCGTTTGCCACACTACACCATATTAAATCCATATCAGTAAAGTTAAGAACACTCGTAACCATGGATGGCTCTGTGTCATTTGATGCAGTTACTGGCATGATTCGGTGTTTGAGACTTTATGGGATCGGATTGACTATTAGGAATTATCTTTAGACCAATATAAAGATGCGCATATACAGTGCAATTATAATTAATATAGCCCAAGTGGGAGAATGTAAGAATATATTATAAATATGGGCTTTATTAATTATTATTGCAATTATTAATTGGTCTAATAAAGAAAAGATATACGGTTTCCTATTTAGTCAAATATGGGGCTGGATAGTGTGGGCCGAGATAAACCTTATCTATAATGAGGGGTAAAGTTACAATCTCTATAAATAGAGCTCAAGTCCCTCTTGTAAACCCTAATGTCACATAACCTCACATAAAGAGTCGTCAGAAGCGATACGTGAGGGGCCGTCTCATTGAAGCCATGTCTAAAGAGGGTTTTACAAGAGAAGCTCTTGAGCATCGGATCTTTCGCTATTCCGCATCAAGAACGATGAATCCGAAACAAGGTGCGTTAATTTTCCTTTGCTTTTATGAAACTGTGATTCGCGTATCTATACGTGTCGATCTTGGACTGCTGCATAAGGATTCTATTCGCAGCTTACAATCTTCTCTGTCCCCCAACCATGCGCTCAAATACGGCCGAGACTCCACGCAGTAATCCCGACCAGAAGCCCAAAGGGTGCTATGGTCAAGGGGTTGTTCTTTACGAGGAGTCTGGACGCGCCGGTGAGGCATATCCTGTTTGGCCATCCCCTCCTTCGAGGTCCTTTAGTTTGAAGAAGCCGGAGTGGACAAGGATACGCATGAGGCGATGGACACAATGAGCTTTGGTGGGTTGTATATGGATGGAGTGCGGAGACGAGGTCCAGGAGGGTCATGGGTCGGCCATGGTTGTGGATTAGATCAGGTATGCCTAGTTGAACGGCACACTTTAGGGCCATTGAGTTGATGAAGCTAAATATGTGGTTCCATAGTGGGGCTTGAGCTCGGAGGAGCTCGCTGGCAGTCGCATCCTCATCTCCATTAGCCAAATCCATGTCGAAAACACCTTCCTCTGTAGTCGTCAAACCTCTCACAACATGTATGTTTGCCTCATGTATCTTTTATACGGAATTTATTAAACCAAGAGAGCAATCCATCATTGACCTCTTAGCTTCCAACTGGGTGAAATTATAATGAAAAAATGTCGGGTATGTATAATATAACCCAAGGCAACCATGTTGGATCAATAATGGTGGATCTTGTCGAGTAATTTTATGAAGTTGTTGCTTTTCCCGCTATGGGTTTTTTTTATTCGGTCTTTCACGAAGTTTTTAGAGTAATGCTAGAATAAGGCACCGTTACTGTTCCCAAAGTAACAGTGCAGTTTGCATCACTCATTTTCACGAGGAAACCGGATGACTTGCTTGTTCGGTTCCCTCGAGGAATTAAAAATCTGATTTGAACAATATTATGGCGCCGTTATCTATGCATATCTCAAGTTCCTATGCTTTTTGGTTTCAATCGGGTTGGTCAACTTTCTTCCCTAGATCATACAAGTTTTTTAGTTAGTCCTTCCATTAAAAGGGTTAAGAAGTTATAACTTATCGTCAAAACTGTCATTAGACGATGACCATCTCAAAATAAGAAAAGCAAAAAAGGGATAAAGGTTTCAGCTTTAATTAAGGGTTGCAACGTGATTCAAGTACACTGAAGACAAAACAATAAAGGTTTTCGCAATTGATTGTTTTGGTTTCTAAATAACCTTAATATTAGTGGCTTTTCTAGCTTCTACCGGTAAAAAATTTATTAGCGTTTCCTATTTACAAATTAGTAGTTATTCCAGCTTTGATTGTATATCGGATAAGTTAGGGCTAATACAACAAAAAATCACAAACTGAAACACATGTATCACTTTATCCAAGCTAATTTATGTCACCACAACTCTCAAACTGTACACCAGTGCTACATTTACCCTAAACTAATTTTTGAGTCACAAAAGAAATCTAAAACTAGTACATCCATGCCGCTTGTATCTTAACCTTATATACTCATGTCACATTTATCCCAAGTTATCGTGAATCAAGGTTTTTTTTTTTTACATATAAATGTGGCATAAGGTGGATAACTGTTGCGAAAGGCAATGATCGAACAATAAAATAAAAAAACAAGAAAATAAATCGAATACCACAAATTTGCATAGTTCGGTGTAGAGACTTACATACACGAGAAGAGTAGCAACGAATTTCACTATAGAACAAGCGATACAATGAAAATTACAAACTACACTCAAGTCACTCAAAACTGTCAGTGTTTCTCACGCCATAATTACATCCAATAACACATGGAATATTTAGCCACAATTCATCATGAAATAATCTCTCAATTTCATAAAGAAATTACCAAATCTTACCATAAGATTTAATCGCTAAAAATACTTGTTCTTCCTAGGGTGCAATTACCTAACTTCTTAATGCACACCTCAAAACTTACGGATAATTCCGCACATCAACTTAGCATAAAGCAAACCAATAACTTATGCAAATAATATGGTCCGCATGAAGCCCTTGCTGAATCTGATTGCAAGCAAATATCTTTTAGTTTCCTTTTTTTATTTTCTTTCTGACACAAAGTCAGACTTCTCCAATTGGGCTCCAATGTAACTTAGGAAAGCTAGCTCTCAGTAGTTGTTGGGTGCCCTAATTGTCCCCTGGATATTTGGGCATTATGTCTTTATGTACACCAACAACCAGTAAATTTATTTGTGCCAAACACCTTATTTTGATACGTTTCATTATAATTGTAGCCGAACAAAAATTCAGAGATTTTTGTAGTGTGGGATCCAACATCACAATAGAGGTTCTTGAGACATACGTTCAGCCGGTAGATCGCTTTTGTTTGCGTCCAGATGCTCATGGCTTCACATAATAATTTCCGAACTTGCGTGCTGCTAGTGGACTCTGCACGAACCGCCGGAATGGGGAGGGGGGAAGAAAGCCATAGACGTCTTGCATGTGCAAGCTACATTTGAACTTTGCCATAATTATGGACCTTATCAGAACATCAACTCCAGATGCCTATTTAACTACACTACAAGAATTTTTCAACACAACCTCATTTACCTTAGATAAAGTAAAACACCGTTGTATCCATATCTATCAAGAGATCAAATACTTACCTTGTCAATATCAACAACTATTAGCTCTACGGGCTTTATCTTACTGCAAGCACCATCTGTATCGATTACTCCGCTAGTATCCGCTATATCAGGAGTTTTTGGTCGTAACTCCACCTCAAAGTAAACACCGTCCAGATTCATATAGGAAATGCCAATACCTCTCCTACCTAGAAGTATTGAAGACTCATCAAACGCAACTTCTACAGATAACAAGTGAATTTAATTCTAGGCACCACAACCGATAGCCCTGCTCACCTTATTTATAACCTAAAAACATGCACTTCCTTGCCCTTCCATTAAACTTACCATCACGAACTTGAACATAATATAGGCAACCAAATATTTTAATAATAAAGTAATCAGCAACATTACCTGACCACACTTCTTCATGAGTCAAACCATCTAATTGCAAGTTAATAAGGATCTATTCACTAGGTAGCTCGCTGTACTAAGTGCATCCAGCAAAAATCTTCTAGCCATACCAATACTAAAGAACATTTGGTGGGTTGTCTCAAGTAATGTTCTACTCGTCAACTTTGCAACATGTTGTGGCTCATTGGCAATAGTACAGTGTCTCACTATGCCTTCCTTCATGCAGAATTCATTTAATTGCTTTGAGTAAAATTTCATTCTATTATCAGTCCCCACATACTTGATCATTTTTTCAGTCTTTTTTTTCTATCAAAGCTCTCAATTGCCTGATCCTAATAATAGTATTAAACTTGTGTTTAAGCACAAACACCAAGTTTTCCTCATTTAGTCCCACAACTGTTAGCATAAATCTGATACTCTTCTTTGAAAGAACCACGACGGCCTACGACATCCAAGTGAATTAATTTTGCATTTCAATAGTTTCTCTAGCGTCGCTCTAAACTCCACTTTTTCGCCATTGATATAAACCACAGCATCTGCATACATTCATTTGTCAACAATATAATCTTACAGTAAATTCTTTCACTTATAACATTTTAACTTCTCTCGCTCATTTACCCAATAGCATATCCACAATTTAACTCTCAAACAGATACATCCGACATCTCTGCGGCGAAATTTTGTCACTGTCTCACCTTAAAGTTTTCTACAGACTAGTGTCTTAATTCCTTTTATTTTCACAAGGCACCTCAATCATTTGTATAGACTTTTGCCAATATGAAGAATGCCGACACCTAATTGAATCCGGGCGTCAACAAAATTTGATTGTTCTTCAACTCTGGGAATATGTCTTATTCTATTCAATGTCCTCACAATGCCATCATGCATTTTGATTCTAACATCGCCAACCCTATAACATAGCATTTCAGTGTCTTTTTTCTATTGTACTTTACTACTATTCATGCACTAATAAGTAATAAACTAGTTCCTATTTGGTTTAACATGAAAAGAATAATCAAAAATCCATTATTTATCAGCCAATTGATGAATCATCGATGATAAACAAGGCATAATCAGCATTATTTGAATTATTGTTAGCTACAATTGCAACCCAATCATAAATTCAAATCTAACTCTCTTACCCCTTACGTTCTTAAGCTTAAAATAATCCCTTCTAAGTTGGCCCCCTCTTGCACAACCTTCAACGGACAGAACACCACCAATCCTAGACTGAATATTGTAAATTTGGCTTCATGCTACTTCTGTTAACACAAGTACTGGACATAAAGATGTCCTTACTAATTAAATCTCGAATCCGATAAAATGTTAAACTTATTGGTCAAAGGATTACTAACAGCAGTGATAATAGCATTCCGATTATCAGATGTTGACACTGTGATTTTTATCAACTTTTACTTTAAAAAATTAATTAAAAAATCAAGAAATTCAATTATTCAAAAATAGCCCAAATAGAAAACAAATACCAAATGAGTCAAAAATTTCAAAATTATCAAAAAAATTTCTTCCCTTTTCACTCAGGCCATTTTAAATTTGGAAGTTTATTTGGCCCTCGAATGTTTTCATTCGCACACGCCGATTTTTGAAAGAAAAAAAAAATCACTCTTTGCTGCAAAATTCCAGGTCGATCGAGAGAGAATGCATCCCCGATTCAGTCGAACCGGACCGTCGGACCAATCCGGACCTAATTCCGATTTTGGCCCAACGACAGTAGAATGCAAGGGTGTAAGAAGCACATTTCCCTTTCTTTCACACTAATGAATAAAAAAAACCCAGAAGCGAAAGAAGAGGACAAAAAAAGGTGCCTAAAAGGGGAAAGCCGAAGCAGCCAACTCCATCAAGTTCTCCTACAGTGAAGAAGTCCAAGAAGGTAGTTGCTACTAAAAGAAGAGATGGGAGAGGATTCTCGATTTTGGCTAGAGAGAGATGATTCTTAATCTTAGAATGGTAGAGGGCAGAATGCCCAAGAAAGGACAGAGAGAACTCAGAGAGCAAGCAGACTCGGTGGAGATGTCGCTGCCGCCGTGCTGCCATAGCCACTGCCAAGCCGAAATCTGCATGCTCGAGCTTCAGCTTGGACCTCGACGGAGCTACGTTCAGCAACTGTCGACGGACAACTCAAAGCCGTGCAAGCAAGTTCCTCGAGCTTCGATTTTGCTAGATGTTTGTTGAGATCAGGATTAAAACCATAAAAAAAAATGCAAAAATTGACGTCGTCGGGGTTCTTGTAAAAAAGCTGAAGGAGCTTCCGTTCATGAAAAGAAAAGAAGAACACCCCCAGAGAAGACGGCCCGAGGGAAAGATAAAAGAAAAAGATGAAAAAAAAAAAGAGAAGAAAGTTAAAAAAAAAGACATGGGTAAGTAGATTAGGAGTGCACGTTGGGTCTTCTTCCGTTTTTGGGCTAGAGAGTTTTGGAGTCCTGGCTTGTTACAGGACTTAGTACGTTAGACTTGGCTTTAAAATATCTGATTATATTTGGGATTTAGGGTAAATTGGGCCTTTCTTGAAAATGATTCAAAAGGATAATGCAAATGGGCCAAGCCATGATTTTTTTCTAGACCAACCCAAGCTCTTAAGGCCTTGGTTGGATGCTTATAGCGTGGGTCAGGCTCACTCGGCTCGGCCCGGCATTGATCTAGCTTGGATTAGTGCAAGTGTGGATTTGGGAGATTAGTATTGTTTTGGGCACGGTAGTTTTATTGGGCCATTCGTAAAATTTTAATCGGGCTCTTCTCCTTTCTTATTTGATTGACGACGCCAACTGCACAGCCCTCCCGCCTAAACAAGCACTAATGATTCCTTAGCTTGGCTGACGATGCCACGAGCTCCTTGGTCACCTGCTCAGCCCTACTTGACATTCCTTTCACTCTTCCCCGACGATTCCTCATTGCGTGTGCCTGAGAAGGAAAAATGGAGCTTGAGTTCTTTCAAGTGGCGATTCGAGTTTCATTTCTTCGTACATGTTCCTAAGGCAAGCGGTTTACTAATCCTTACCACTCGATTCATTGTTGAGTTCGGTTTATATGAAATAGAGTAGTTGAACTGAAGTTGTGTCGATTTGAAGGGGTTCTCGCGTGATCGAGTGAGTGGCCTTGCATGTACGATTTATTTGCTAGGTTGAGACTTTGAAGGGATGGCAAGTGAGGTTTATAAGCCGAACATGGTGAGTGTCGTCTGAATGAGGTGAATTTGGTGGTACTTGTGGAGGGACATACGGTCGGGGGAGGTAAGGGCTAAATTGTGGGGTCTCGAGGATTGCATGTTGGTTTAGTTGTTTGGATTAGTGATGGTGAGACATGGCAGCAAGGTATTGCGGTTCAACCGTACAGAGTGTGGCTGGCGTCGTAGCAAATCATGGACGTGGCAATGGGATGTTCAGCCTTGAAACCTTAGGCGCGAAATGAGGTGTTTGCGACTCTTGTTGTGGCGATTGATCTGGTGTTGTTGTTGTAAAGTACCCTTGCATGTATCTTGAGTATTTTAACGTCTATGAATGTGTGAACGGTTCCCTATTCTTGTGACTCGATAGGTAATTTAATCGCTTGGTTTGGTACTCTATTTGATGAGCTTCGACTTACTCTCATTGGATTAACCTTTTTCAGGTTTAGTTAGCTAGCATGGATGACATGAGGAATAGCGCACATGAATAGGCTATGGTGGTGTTGGTGGTAGTCATTGGATGATATTAGCGGACCGAGAGCAGATACTTTTGTATAGCCTTCCAGTTGTTTGGTTGTTGACTTTTAAAAGGGAAAATGTATGAACAACTTTAGTGTGCGTATAGATATAAGTAAGAATTTCCCAAAGTGTTGTTTGGTTATGTGTGTGTGTGTGGATATCAGATGCCATAATGAACCCTAAGAGGCCATACCCTTAGGCATGCCTACCCTAGTATATGCACTTGTATGTCAGCCTCGTCTGATTAGTTATTAAGCTTTTGCATGTGCCCTCTGTTATAAAATACTTATGAGATTAAAGAAGACAAAACGATTAGCTTAAGAGGTGGGTTGATTAGTACCTCGCTGTGATATTTATCCTCCGTTAATTGAGACCTCAATGGAATTAAGAGATTTCATTGGAGGCTTGTTCATCAAATAGAGCATGTAGGGTTTATGTATTCCACGTTGAATTTTCCTTTCTGTATAAGATCAGTTACCTTCTCTGGTTCTCCTTTGTTTTGATGGTCCTCCTATTACTCCTTTGGGAAGCCATTTATCCTCTCTAACTCTTATATTTCCCCCATTTCCAATTGACCACATAATGGAGGGGAGAATAGCATCTCTATCCATTAGGAGGCTTTGCCACCCCCAAGATGATTGTATCCCCTTATCTACTTGTTTGAAATCACAATGAGTCCTTCAAGTACCTGACTCCTAATCGATGTTGGGTTTTGAATCATTCTCTATGCTTTTTCCCAACATTGCCTTGTTGAAAGTTATAAGGTCTCTAAAGCCCAATCCTCCATTATCCTTTCTGAGTTTTAGCACATTCCAATTTCTCCAATGCAGCCCTGATTTACTTTCCTCATTTTTCCACCAAAGGGCAACAGTTTTTTGCTCCATAGTGTGAAATATAGAGATAGGAGCTTTAAAGTTGACATAGGTACTGTGGGAGAGATTAAACCATCGCTTTAATGAGAATTTCTTTCCTTGCTTTATATATCAACTTTTCTTTCCAGGCTTCTAAATTCACGTTGACTCCCTCCATAATCCATGGAAACATTTGCTTCTTTGACTTGCCCCAATCAAAAAGAATTCCCAAATAATTGTCAACTTTTTTCTAGAATGGGCACTCGCAGCTTAGCACCCATATTTCGCCTCAATCTCTATGGGCAATATCTACTAAAGAACAACCTAGACTTATTCAAACTAATGGCTTGACCCAAGGCATGGCATTATTGATTCAAAATTGCAGCTACACTTTGATACTCTTTTATCGTTCCATCCAGAAAAAAGGTTGAGTCATTGGCAAAGAGTAAGTGAGTCAAAGTTGGGTATGATCTATTTAATTGAATATTTTTATACACATTCGCCACTGTATTTTTCATCGAAAAAGATAATGCATTTACTACTATGATAAATAAATATGAAGAAAGTGGGTCCCCTTGTCGAATACCTCTCGAAGGGTGAAAATAGGATAGCGGTTCTGCGTTCAACTTTGCACTCAATGACACAGTTGTGCTGCATTTTGTCACACCCCGAAACCACAATAATAGGGGGCTGTGACACGGCCGTCTCTTTCTCAAAAGGACGTAGCCTCAACTTAACCAGAATTCAACCTGATAACAAACATGTATATCTATATATACAAGCTCAAAAAGTTCCTTGGTTACAAAAGTCAGAGCTTGCTACTAAACCATAAATAGATATACACACATATCCTTTCAAATGATAGAAACGTCTAATATCAACTTAAAGGGGCTACCAAAGCCAAAAACAACTCACAACTTATAACAAAAGCCCTCCCAACAAAATGTCCTCCACTAACGATCGCTCAAGTCCTCCGGACGACTCGCTGGATCTGAAAAGCAAAAAGATGAAAGGAATGAGCTAACACGGCTCAGTGAGTACTACATTTCTTCTAAGCGGATCAAACAATCACTATGCACATTTAATACACAAAACAAATACCGATGGTTTAATCCATTGGTTAATCTTAGCAAAACACATGTCAATGGTCTATCCATTGACTAATTACGTGCTCAATACTCTAACCGTGATCACGCATAACACCCGTGACAAAAGACAATCAAGATTCCCCCCTTGGCAAGATCTCCACCTACAATGCCGGTAGCTCGGCCCACAAGGATATCCTAAATAGTATGCGCATACCCACAAACCCATCAATCGGGTTCACAGTTATCTTGAGCAACACAAAATCACAACAGCTCAAAATCAGTAGCAAAAATCTATCACAAATTGTGTCAATCAGAATGAACATAACCATCAACTCAAAATTAGTAGAACAAAGTAATCACAAATCAACTTGAATAGACAAAACAGCAGTAAATGTTTGATCCTATTTTATGCAACAAAAATGCTCTAAACACCGCTTTTACTTTCCTTTCAAAAGAACAAATCATATTAGAAACTTATATTATACCTTCTCAGAAAGACATGAGTTTACACAAATCAAAGAAGAAATAGTATCACTCACCAGACGAAGGCAAAATTAAAATCCGACAGTTACTCGAGCTGACGCGTCCGAATTCCTATTCAAAAGTATGAAAAATGGATAAAAAATGAGTAATATGACACTCTAATGGACGGCTTAACTAATTTACACCTATTTAACAATATAACGATGATCACGCGTCAACGGAAGCTCGCCCAATAGCAAATTTCCTTTGCTGTCCTTAATGGGCAGTTTGCGCTTCAGAACTAAAAAGGCCATAACTCACTCCACTGAACTCCGTTTCAAGCCATCCTATAGTCCAAACAAACCTTACTCGATGTACTATAAAAGTATTAACATGGTCAACCTCAAATAACGAAAGGAAAATGAAGATATTGGCTCTTGAAACATGTTGTTCACGCACGCACTGTAGGAAACAGAACAGCTCGCGCTTCAAGACTAAAAAGGCCATAACTCACTCCACCGAGTTCCGTTTCAAGCCATCTTATAGTCCAAACGAAACTTATTCGACTTACTACAAAATTCTTAACATGGTCGACCTCAAATAATGAACAAAAAATGAAGATATTGGCTCTTGAAGTATGCTGTTTGCTCGCATATTGTAGGAAACAGAACAACTCGCGCTTCAGGACTAAAAAGGCTATAACTCACTCCACCGATCTCCGTTTCAAGCCGTCTTATAATCCAAACGAAGCTTATTCGACGTACTACAAAAGTCCTATCATGGTTGACCTCAAACAACAAACGAAAAATAAAGATATCGGCTCTTGAAGCATGCTGTTCGAGCGTGTACTGTAGCAACCAGAATTGAAAATCTTGTTTCGGGCA
The DNA here is from genome assembly GCA_019149425.1 of Psidium friedrichsthalianum. NCBI lineage: Eukaryota > Viridiplantae > Streptophyta > Magnoliopsida > Myrtales > Myrtaceae > Psidium > Psidium friedrichsthalianum. The sequence continues at coordinate 12,191 of JAGVVM010020304.1, forward strand.
AACTAGAGCGTCAAATTAAGATCCGTCAAGTCCCACGGCTTCACAACGTCCTAAATTTTCATTTTCATACAAAAACGCAGCATAAAAACTCCTCAAATGAATCCAGCAACTTGAACTCGATCTAGGTTCGAAACTAAGCCCTAACTCTAAAAATTACTTCAATAGGAGGAACGAGGGGTGCGAATACTTACTGAACGTTGTTAAACGGCATTGGGATCGTTTGGCAAGATACGTGACTTGAACTCCTCTTCCTCTTTCCTCCCTCTTCTCTCTTCCTCTTCTCCTTTCTTTTTTTCTTCTTAACATATGTCTTGGTGAAGAAGAAGGGAAAGTTACTACCCCTTTTTCTTTTTTTTTATTTCTCTTTCTTTTGTTGACTTTTCAACTCTTTATTTTTTTTTGACATATTAAAAGCACATATTACACATTCCATAGCCCATCTGATCCATTGAGCACTAAATCCCAATTTAAGCAAGCAAGCTTCCATAAAGTTCCATTCTACTTTATCATATGTCTTTTCCATATCAAATTTAAGAACAACTTGAAACTTCCTCTTTCTCTCTCTGATTCTAAGCTAATGAAGCACCTCCTAGACAATTAATAAATTATCATGGATTTGTCTTCCACTTACAAATGCACTTTGCTCCATCAAGATTAAGTTTGGCATCCATGGTTTCAATCTATTTGCCAAGACTTTTGAGATGATTTGATAAGAAAAGTTGCATAAGCTAATGGGGCAATATTGGTCCAGCTTCTCCAGGTTAGGGATCTTTGGGATTAGTGAAATATGCATTCTATTTAACTCTGGGTTGAGATTCCCAAAGTTTAGAAAGCTCTGTACTTCTTTAAAAACACCTTGCTTTATGTCTTCCCAATGATGATGGTAGTATTTCCCATTTAGTCCATCAGGCCCTGGTGCTTTAGTGGCACCCAGTTAATGAGCGGCTTCTATGACTTCCTTCATTGTCTGTTCTGCCGCTAAGAAATGATTCATCTCCTCTCCCACTAAGCTAGGAATAAACTCCATTGTAGGTTCAAAATGTCGGTGGTCCTCTGAACTCTACAATGTTTTGAAGTAGTCCACTGTTTGCTGCTTCAATCGACCCAAGTCTCACATCCATTCCCCTTTTGAGTTTTCAAACGTTGAGATTTTGTTCCTTTGCCTTCTCTGTATCGTAGTAGCATGAAAATAGTTTGTATTTTTATCCCCTCACTTTAGCCAGATAACTCTGAATCGCATTCCCCAATACATCTCCTCCTGTCTCCACATTTTCTCTATTTCATTTTTCAGATACTGCATTCTCTCGCCATCCATGAGGATATTTTTGCTGTTTGTAAGTTCTTGAATTCTTTCTTCATGGTGCTGATTCCCCTTTTGGTATTTGAGAACTTCCTTCTATTCCATTGTTGCAAAGCTTTTGAAACTATTTGCAAACGTTTAGATAGACCACATTCTTTGGTGCAGAGGAGTGCCAACTATCTCTCACAATCTGCCCACATTCTCGACATCTTCTATCCAGAACACCTCAAATTCGAGTTCCCTTTTTCTTCACACTGATTTAGGGAAAAAAAACAGCAATATAGTACTATAATTTGAACCAACCGCTGGGAGTGCAAAGGCTTCCGCTTTGGGGAAACTGGCCCTCCAATCCATGATACACAACACTATCAAGTCTCTTTTTGACATAACCTCTCTCCTTCCCTGTGATTATCCCAAGTGAAAGAACAACCCTTACTTTTCATATCCATCAACGAGCAAGCATTTAGGAAGTCCCAGAAAGCATTGAGTCTAAAATTTTCAGCCACGCGCATCCCAACCTTTTCCTAATGATAAAGAATCTCATCGAAATCTCCAATGCAAGCCTGAGGGAGATGATCCATGAAACTAATGCCATGTAATTTATCCCATAATAGAACTCTCTCATGAAACTGTGATGGCGCATGAACAAAGGTTTAGTCACATCTTCTGTTTACTTTCTTCATTCACGCACTCCACATTTACATAAAATTCAGAATGTGACCCCACTTTTATAGACACTCGCTCATTCTAGAAAGTAGCCATACCTCCCGCAATACCCGTAGGATTGACTACGAAACAGCTTTTAAACTGCAGCATTCTTTTGTTCCCGGTTTTTAGTTTCCATATGAAAGACCACACTAGGCATCTCTTGAGCCACGAGGGAGCTAAGGTTCTAGAACTGTCAGTGGTGTGCCAAGCCCTGACAGTTCCAGCATATGATATTCATTTGTACTACTTACCACAAAAGACCAGGAATCGGTCCAACCGATACCCCAGCAACAACTACAACAAACCCAGCTGCAATGTAGCCATAAGGAGATACAAAGAAAGAAGAATCCCAGCCTTACCCTCTATCAAGCATTTTGTCGAACACATGATCAGCGCCTGAAATTACAAGTTCAAGCGAGGTGGTGGTGAACCGGATGAAGCAAGCAGCGGCTGAGCAGGCTCAAATTTCAAGATGCACCAATAGTTGAAAGCAGCAGGGAAGGCAGAATCACAGCTATGACAAAACAACGGTGAGATTAAACGTTGCGGCAGCATGCCACAACAGAAGTGGAAGCACCGACCCGAAGGGTGGTGGATACAATGAAGGACTGGAAGCGCACTAAAACGAGGAGATAGAACTCTCAGATCGAGATCGAGAGAGGAAGCTCCCAATGAAGGGCTCCCTCTTTCCTCTTCCATCTTCCTCTTTATATATCCCTATCTATCTCCTTGTCTCTTCGTCTTTAAGAATCTTCGCTAATTTTTGTGGACGTCGTTCGAGAGAGGTCCACAAATTTTCGTAGCTCTTTTTTCACTGCGTTCAACGATGAATTTATCTAAAAATGTTTTGATCAACTATCACAGCTCTTCTCTGTCGACTTAGTGTCAAATTTGGGAGTTATTTCAATTCTAGGCTAGATATAAATATGGGGTTTACAAAATGTTATTTGTGCTTTTTCAACCTATTAGTGTTATTGTTATCTCTGTATGGTGATAGTGCTGGAGACGCCGAATCTAAGCGTACCGCTTCTTGGCAAAATCGTAGTTATTGCACAGAAAGATTTTGACCTGTGCTCTTCACTGATAATGATACAAATTTCAGTGATCGGCCATCAGTTAAGTTATGATGCTATGACAAATTCATTCTTATGAAAGGAAGGAGTTGCTACAGATATATATCAAGTTAATTTATTTCCAGATTTGCACTAGATTGGAACGCTTTGTGATTGATTTTATCTTAAAACTAATCACTTTCCTTTCAAGTGAAATGAGAATTCCCTTCTGACCAAAAAAAAAAAAATGTGACAAAGCTTTGTTGTTTGTAGTCGTGGGTTCAAAAGTTAAGGCGACGAAATTCTGATTTTGAGAAATCGCTTTTGATCGACTCTAGGGCGATAAAACCTCTACTTCGTCGCCTTTGGATAACTAAGACAACAAGAATTTTGGGGTACCTAAGGGTAAAATTTTTTTGTTGTCGATTGTTGGCGTTTTTCTTGTAGTGATATCAACTTAATATTGGTATATTTCGTGGGTTATGTTGGCATAGTACGGTATCTTTTTTTTTTAGCAAGAACTATGGATAGAACATTAGGAAAGTGACCAAAAGTGGATCACTTATAACAGGTCAGATGCCTCCGTTTTCAATTTTGCTTTTATTATGCTGCTCCCCAAAGCACATAATGGAGGTAATTTTACCCAATTTTGCCCATGAGTCGGTGCAACGTGAGCTACGAACTTTTTTCTAAGTTGCTAGCTAATGGAATAAAAGAGTTTCTCAGCTGTGTAATTTCACCACAACAATTGGCTTTTGTTCCGGGATATAAGGAAACGGGAGAATTCGGTAATTGCACAAGGAATCACACGGTTCATGAGGGCTTTTGTGGGAGTCAAAAGGTGGATATGTCCAAAGCTTTATGATAGAGTTGATTGGAATATCCTTGTTGCAATACTTCGTAGCCTAGGGTTTTCGGATCACGTTTGCAAACTCGTTAAGGAGTGTGTTTCGACAGTTCATTATGCTCAAGAGGGTCTTCAACAAGGTGATCGCATCTCACCATATCTGTTTGTAATTTATGGCTGAACTTTCTCTCTCATATACTCGAAAGGGCAAAGGACTTGAAGATGATAACAAGGATAAGAGCGAGGAGGGATAGTCTATCTTCACACACTTTCATGTACGCCGATGACTTGTTAATTGCCCAAGGCCACAAGCACCAAGTCGGAGCACTTAAGGAACGGCATTGAAATCATTGCTCTTGATCAGTTTAGAGCTTGAATCCTCAAAAGTCATACGTTTTGTTCTTAAAAAACACCTCCATTGGCATGGGGAAAAAAAAATTACTGTACGGATGAACTTCACATGAAAAAGATAGATCCGGACGCTTTTGTATATTGGTAATTCCCTCTTTAAACCCAGTAACGGTAGGGCAAGGTACCGATTTTTGGAACATAAGGTTGATAGCAAATTTAGTCCTTGGAAGAGGAAGACCCTATCTTTGGGCGGGTAGAGTTCGATCGACTGTTTAGAGTACTTCGATATATGCTAGGATTATGCGGAAGGCCGGCTTTCTGTATGAAGATTCAGCTACGCAACGTAATCAGTTGCCAAGAAACACTTGTGACCAGCTCAACGAAGCTATGAGAAAATTCTGATGGGGTGTTCCGGTAGAGAAAAATAGACTTTCACACCTACTGTTGGGATTCTTTATGTAGAATTAAGAAGAGCAGAGATCTGGGGTCCGAACAAACTGAGATTTCAATGATTTGACGCTCAAACTCGGATGGGAACTCATAAATGACAGAGGCAAATTGTGAGTTCGTGTTCTTAAAGGAAAACATTTTCGGAGATCCAATTTTTGGAACGGAGAAGTAGATGACTGCACAATTGAGGTCGGTAATCACCTTTGGATTCTTTGCCTCCTCTTTTTTTATTATGTCCCGTTTCGAAGCATAGAAGATAGTGAGCTTCTTTATGCCGAGCACAAAATCTTGAGATATGAGCAGTTTAATCTTGGTATTTTGCCCACCTTAGCCTAAGTCATTCTCTAGATTCAGGTTCCGACCACCATTTGGGTTGATAAACCGATCTGGCAACCAACTATTGATGGAGTATTTACGGTTGTCCTCCTATGAGCCCATCAAGTTGCGTATAGAGAATGACCGCCACTCCGGGATTTGGAACAAAATATGAATAGCTAAAGTTCATGAGAGGCACAAGATGACGTTCCGGAGGATAGCGGCAAATGTCTTTGCATGGTAGAGCTGATCTGGGTAGATTAACTTCACATCCCAGACCCAACCTGTCCGTTGTTTGGAAATTCGGAGAATTCAGTCCATCTGGCCACATCTTGCCTCTCGACACAGATTTTATGTAGGGGTGAGTATGATTCCAAGGTAGAACCTAGAACCTGAAGAACCGGACCGATGGAACCGATCGGTGCCAGGTTCCAAGGTATGGAGGGTAGGTTTCAGGTTCCAAAAATTAAGGAACCTGTTCTGACGGGTAGGTTCCAGGTTCTAGGAAGGTGGAACCTGGAACTGGAACCTGGACCCTGGAGCAAATTTTTATATTTTTTCTTGGTATATGTCTTTGCGTCATCCTGCGGTATTCCATAATATCCAATGCCGAGTGTGTAATCTGGAACCACTTTATCATTAAGACTTTTACCTTGTTAATATTTCATATTTTTCGTCTCTAAATATGAGTTGTGGTCAGTGAATTTTAGCAGTAGGTGATGGTCATTAAATGTGATTATTCACTATAATCGTTCAAGTAAGAATACATGTGGAACTTGGGTGGAACCTAGAACCGACCCTGGAACCTGTGGCAGGGTAGGTTCTAGGTTCCAAGACATGCACGGTAGGTTCCAGGTTCCACAAAATGAGGAACCTGTATAAATGGGTAGGTTCCAGGTTCCAGGTAGAACCTGTACGGAACCTGGAACCGCTCACCCCTAATTTTATGGAGACACAGCCCACGAGGTTTCAACTTATCTTCTTGGAACTACACATCGCATCAGGAGATGGTAAACCACTTCCTTCACCCACGGTAGATTGCACAGCGAGCGAGCTTGGATTGCAAATTCTTCACCCTTTCTGCAGCAATTTTCTGTGCTAGAAAGTCATGTCATAAAAATGCCACATTACATGCTCAAGCAACTCCAAATCCTTTCCAGGCAGTCCAGCCGGTCTTATAAGAGTTCATGGAATTTTTTAACAAGTCTAGGAAATAAACCAGAGTAATCCGTTCAAAAGCGGATTCTATTAAGGACGGTCTATCTCATCAGGTCTAAACGGATCTGAAGAACAGGGAGTGAAACAGAGAATGGTTGGGACCAGGGGAAACTTGAAGATCAAGGGCTGAAGTTCAACGGAGATGGCCCATAGATCTAAAGGATATTCTTTAGCATTATTTTCCTCAAAGATGGCCCACTCCAGATGGCAATTCGAAGACGAAACCTTGTTTTCCACTGAATTTTTGCCAAACATAGATCTAGCTCATACAAGAAAGTAATACATTTGACTTGGACCCTAGGGACGGTAGCCGTGACTTTAGCTCCGTTTATTTCTCAAAAAATATGACCTTTCCGAAAAATATTTTCCGAAAAGTCATTTTTCAGGAAAATGACTTCTTTTTTTTGGTGTTTGGCTGAAAGTTGAAAAGGTTCTAGAAAATATTTTCTGCCATTTATTGAGGAAAATTCGCCCTTTTTTTTTTTTTTTCAAAGTGGACATACATTATTTAGGCTTCGATAACAAATGGGACCAAGGTCCCAAATCGAAAACTATTAATTCAATAACTAATTAACAAGTGGTTGCATTAGAATGTAGAAACTTGGGATGAACCCTAACATGATCAATGCCTCGGATCATTATCCAATAGACATAAGAACATATACAGATAACACGCAACAGTGGGAACTCAAAGGAAGGCCATGACCACAAACAGACAGAAGAAAAAGGGACATTCGCAGAAGGTGCTTGAAGACTAGGGAGTGTTAAATAGACAGACCAGATCAACAACATCTCAAAATCTAGATAAAAAATTACAACATATAAATGGTCACAAACCCGCTTCCTCAATGAAGATCCGGAAAAGTGAAATGATCAATAAGCCAGAGATTCTTTCACATATAGAGGAGACGCAGGACGTCAAAAGATACTAAAAATTGACTCAGACATTGCTTATTTTCCCCGTTTTCAGACTGATTGCTTGTGAATATTTTCCCCGTTTAAAGAACCTAGCAGAGAGTCTGGAAATGATTTCCCTGCTTTTAACGGATGGGAATCATTTTTCCCATTTTTACACTGATATTTTCCATTGACTGGAGATCATTTTTCTTGACCACTTGTTTTTCACCCCCAAAACACTAGAAATTGGGGAAAATGGTTTTCAGGAAAACTTTTTTCGGAAACAAACGGGCCTAATTGGGCCGTACTAGGGGTGAGCGGTTTCCAGGTTCCGTACAGGTTCTACCTGGAACCTGGAACCTACCCGTCTATACAGGTTCCTCATTTTGTGGAACCTGGAACCTACCCTGCATATCTTGAACTAGAACCTACTCTGTCACATGTTCTAGGGTCGGTTCCAGGTTTCTACCCAGTTGCACATGTATTCTTAATTGAAACGATTATAGTGAATAATCATATTTAATGACCATCACCTACTGCTAAAAATTCATTGACCACAAAAGAACTTATAGTTAGAGGCGAAAAATATGAAACCATTAACAAGTAAAGTCTTAATGATAAAGTGTTCCGGATTACTCACTCATATTGGATATTAATGGAATATCGTCAGGATTGACGCAAAGACCTAGTACTTAAGAAAAAAATATAAAAACTAACTCAGGTTCCGGTTCCAGATTCCACCTACCTAGAACTGGAACTATCCTCAACAGGTTCCTAATTTTTGGAACCTAAAACCTACCCTCCATACCGTGGAACTGAACCGATCGTTCCATCGGTTCGGTTCTTCAGGTCCAGGTTCTACCCTGGAACCATGCCTCACCGCTAGGCCGTACTGATCCTTCTAGAGAAAAAGTTCTTATTTCACTAACGATTTTCAGTAGATAACTTCGTTTCCTTGAATTGTCCAAGCAACGGAATTGATTTGGTAAAACAGTGGAAGCCTAGTCTTTAGTTTTATGATTCCACGATGTATTTTTGAAAAAAACACATGCGAATTTATTCATTTCAGCGCTGATGATGACCTACATTATATTTTATCTGAATTATTAATACAAATCAAAATTCTAATTGCTTAGAAGCCTCAAGGACCTTGTAAAATTCAAACCACGAAAATAATGTACAACCGGTAGATCAGAAAACAATAAGTGAATAGAATGAAACTGAACGGATGGCTTGCATTTTTTTTTATCCCATGCTTGCTTGGGCACACATAACAACACTTTTGCTCTAAAATCAACTTTTAACTAGAAATAGATTTTTTCTACTTTGAGAAAGTAAATTTTTTTTTTTACTTCTTCAAGAAGCTCCAAAATTATTTCTGGAGTGAAAAATGCTTCCGAAGTAGAAAATGAAATGTCAAACCTAACTGAGCACTTTTGGAGCAAAAATTCTACTCTAGAATTATTGTCATGGCGCACCTAAATATAAATTGAACATAAACTTCATAATGGAAATATAGGGAATGCATAGAGAGGGTGAAAAGCTTAAAGAAAACGACTGTAGATATTTTGTATAAGATAAATATTGAAATAAGGAAAACTAACCTAATTTGAATTTGATGTTCAAACTTAACCAAATTCTAATCTAAATCAATCTATTACACATGATTTCTCATCTTCAAAATACGATATGCTTTGGTTTTTAATGTCTTGAATGCTAAGCAATCAAGTGTGATGTCTTGTAATGATTGATTTTTTATCTTTAAATAGGTCATTACGTAAGCATTATCACCCTTATCTGCTAGAATCTATAATTGCCTTGGACTTGCATGCCACTTGAGGGATGGTTTGCAGTTGCTCCTAATTCCTTACCTGCAGTATTTCTAGTTAATAGATCCTCCTTGATTCAATCTCAACTTCCTTGCATACTTTGAGTTGATTGATCATGGCCAGTATCATATATTGCTTCTGCTTGGGAAAAATTCAGCGAGTGTGTGATTTACATCTCAACCAAGAAATGAAAGCATGACTCTTTGCTTGTTGCCCCTCTTACTCTTTCAGCTTGCTTTGTGGAGGTCTCTCGAGTGTTACGGCAGATCTGATCATAAGGAAATTCTTTCTATCATGAGATAAGGCATAAGACAAAAGAGGTGGGAGGACTTACTCTACATTAAACTTTCAACTCTTTTTCAATCAAATCTTAGAGCCTGATGTTGCAGCGGCAAACGGATTGACTTCTGTGGCCGTGGGTGAAGATCCATCAGAAGTATCCATTTAAACTTTACCCATGGAAAATGTATTATCACTGGAGCTCACCAAGAGTTAATTATTAGTCCCCCCCCCTTTTTGTTTTTTTTTTTTTTTTTTTTGTTTTTTTTTTTTTTTTGGGGTTTTTTGTTTCCGCATTTATCGTTATGGCTTCATGGATTGACGACTTGTTAACGTTCTATGTGTTTAGACCTTACGGGGTAAATGTAGCCATTGCCTGATTTGACCTTTTTTTTAAAAAAGCACTTCATAACAACTATTAAAGGTTCAAATAACAAAGGCCCAAGGATGGGTGGCGTCCAAACACAAGAGGTCCCAAAGAGGCTGAGGGTTTAGATACCCAAATGCAGGAACATCATTTCAGCGATGGGCTTTAGCAAGCCAGTCTGCTACATGTTTGTGGACGGCGGCAGTAAACAAACAAATACATTTTCCTTCTGGGCCAGCAGCTGTTGGGCTTCAATTAGAATAGCTTCCAAATCCACCCAAGTACTGTTTCCCCATTGACTTCTACGACCAAATTACAACAATCACTTTCAATTATCACTTCCCCTCTTCTGCAGACTTTCCCATTAGCTTCACCCAATCTAGAAACTTCAGGGCTTCCAGCAGCACCCACGCTTTGGCTCGGCATGGCGAATAAGCTCGGATTTTCCCATGAAACCGTCCAAGAGAAGTCCTTTGGAGTCTCGCAGAACACCGGCGACAACACCATCACCCAGGGCTCCACCGACGGAAGCATCTATGTTCAACTTCAGGTCAGATCTCGTCGGGGGGTGTTCCATTTTTGTGGAACTTTGCGCTAATTTCAGTAAAGCTTCGATCTTTGCCATTTAACTTTCTGTAGCTTCGCACTAGAGCCTCTGCTTCGATATTAAAGTGTCCTGCACATGGCGCTTTTCCCCTAAAAATCACGTTGTTACGTGCCTTCCAGATGCACCAGAGAAGCTGTTGTACGTTGAATAAAGAGACGTCGTGGAGTTCCGGATCTGTTCTTGTAGCCAAGCATCGATCCTTGTGCTTTGAAGGTGGGATGAGACCCGAGAGCCTCCAATCAGTCCAGATCTGTTCAGTCCAAGGGCAGGTAAGGAACAAATGTTCAGTGGTTTCCACCTGAGAGTCGCACAAAGCACAGAAAGGGTGAGGTATGATTTTCCTTCTAAATAAGTTTCCTCTAGTAGGTAGAGCATTTTGACACATTTGCCAAGTAAAAACTTGAACTTTTGGTGGGATTTGAGCTTTCCAGATTCTGTTCCACAGTTTACTAGTAGGTTGAGTAGAAGTCGAGGCTTGTGTAGTGCATAGCTGCTGGTTTTTATCTCTGCTTATGTTGTATGCGCTCTTTACTGTAAATGCTCCAGAATCTCTAACCATCCAAATCAGTTTATCTTCCCTAAGTAGAGGGTTGATAGGGATAGATAAGATTTCCTCTGATAGCTGCTCGTTAAAAAAATTCCTAATGATGTGTTCATCCCATTTTGCGTCTTCCTTAGAAATCAACTCTGATACCTCCTGCGGTTCATTCTTATTCGCTGGACCACCAATTACTCCTCTCTGAAGCCAATGATCTTCTCTGACATTTACACTTTCTCCGTTCCAATTGACCACCTAATTGACTTTGCAATGACTTCCCTCCCCTGTAGAATGCTCTGCCATCCCCAGGAAGGTCTAGTGCCCCTAGCAGCTTGAAAAAAGTTCCCTCTTGGGAAATACATTCCCTTCAAGATCCTGCCGCATAAAGAGTTAGGGTTTTGAGAAAGCCTCCAAGCTTGCTTTCCTAGTAAGGCTTTGTTGAAAGTGATGAGATATTTAAATCCAAGACCCCCTTTATCTTTCCTCGTTTTCAAAATCTCCCAGTTTCGCCAGTGTAGCCCAGAGCCAGTTTCATTATTTTTCCACCAGAAAGCTGCTATCCTCTTTTCTTTACATATTGAAACTGGTATTTCAAAAATCGACATAGCATATTGGGGGATAGCTTGTACAACAGTTTTCAATAGAACCTCCTTTCCAGCCTTGGAAATTAGGTTTTCTTCCACCCTTCTAATTTCATGTTGACTCTAGCATTGATCCACGAGAACATTTGTTTCTTTGACTCTCCCCAATCAGATGGAATGCCTAGATATCTCCCTATTTTTCAATCACTGTACCGTAAGAATCCTGCCAGGCTCTCCTGAAGCTGTTTGGGACAATTTTTCCCCATATATAGCCCTGACTTGTTTAGATTTATCTCTTGGCCTGAAGCCATACAGTACTGGCTCAAAATCTGAGCTAAATTCTAGCATTCTGTTAAGTTCCCTTCAGAAAGAAAATAGAGTCATCCGCAAAGAGTAAGTGGGTAAGAGTAGGACAAGACCTGTTTAGCTTTATGCCCTTAATTGTTCCCTCATTCAGCGCCTTCCTCATAAGCATCGAGAGTGCATTTGCCATAAGTATGAATAGGTATGGAGATAAAGGGTCTCCTTGTCGAATTCCTCTTGATGGCTGAAAATAGGGTAGAGGTTCACCATTAAATTTCACACTTAGGGTTGCTGAAGATACACAAGTCATCGCCCTTTCCACCCACATCGCACAGAAACCAATTTTCACAAGACATGCTTCCAGGAAATCCCATTCCACTCTATCGTATGCTTTCTTCATATCCAGCTTTAACACTGCTTGAATCTTTTCTTTCTCTTTCTTACTTTTATTTGGTGTAAGACTTCCTGAACAATAAGGATATTGTCTTGTATTTGCCTTCCACCCACAAACGCACTTTGCTCCTCTGCAATAATGATAGGCAGCCATCTTTTAACTCTGTTCGCCAGTATTTTTGAGATGATTCTATAAGCCACATTACACAAGCTTATCGGCCTGAACTGATCTATGCTTTCTGGGTTCTTAACCTTGGGGATTAGAGTGATCTGTGTTCTATTCAGTTCAGCATTCATGCTTCCTGTTTCAAAAAAGGATTTGATTTCCTCTAATAAACCTTCCTTGATGCTCTCCTAGTTTTTTTGATAAAATAATCCGTTCATCCATCTGGGCCAAGGGCCTTTAAAGGATCCATTGCAAATACAGCCTAGTGAACTTCTGTAAGTATAACTTCAGCCGACAAATCTGTGTTCATCTCCTCTGTCACCAAGGTTAGGCATTACTGAAGCACGAGGTGAAAATTTCGTTGCCCAGATGATTTATATAGGTCCTCAAAAAACTCTGATGTCATCTTTTTCAAAGTTCTCTGATCTTTAACCCATATATTCTGATCAGTTCGCTTCAGCATAGATATCTTGTTTCTCTACCTTCTTTGTACAGTGGTAGCATGAAAGAATCTCGTATTTTTGTCCCCCCATCTCAACCAGCTGATTCTTGATCTGAGACTCTAGTACATTTCCTCTCTTCTCCACATGTTCTCGATCTGGTTCAAAATGTTCTCCCTACTGCTCTTGTTCTGAAACACATCCTTGTCACTGGACATCTTCTCTAACTCCTCTTTTAACAGCTTGATTTGGGAGATGTTATTTGGGAACTTCTTTTTACTCCACTTCTCAAGGGCACCTGTTACTTTCTTATTTTCTACACCAGATCTTCCCCATTTCTCTCGGCTTCTTCCCACGTCTCTTTAACTAAATTCTCACACTCCTCATCTTCCAGCCAAAAGGCTTCGAATCTGAAGATCTTCTTTCTTTTAACCTTTTCGGCCGTCAAGGACAAAAGGATAGGGCTATGGTTGAACCTATTGCTGGTAAAGCAAAGGTTTCTGCTTGTGGAAAGGATACTCTCCAATTCAGATCACAAACAGCCCTATCAGCCTTTTTTTAACTAGATTTCCATCTTCTTTGTTATTTGACCAGGTAAAAGCACATCCCTTACTCTTCAGATCTATCATCCCGCAACTATTTAACAGCTCGCTGAAGCTCTGCATTCTATAGTTGTCTGATTCTCTTCGTCCCACTTTTCCCAATGATATAACACTTCATTAAAATCCCCAATCCAGACCCATGGGAGATTACTCCACTCTTTAATCATCTTAAGCCTCTCCCATGTTCTCAACCTCTGCTGGTATGATGCCGGTGCGTACACAAAAGTCATGCGAAAAACCACCCCTTGAGTTGGATCATTATACTGGACATCAATGTACTCCTCATTTGCTGCCAAAATCTGAACCCCTATTTCTTCTTTCCATAACAAAGCCAGACCGCCACTTAATCCATTTGGATTCACCACCATATGTTTCTGGTACCTGATACGCTGCCTCACCTTTGGATAACTCTTTCCTGGTTCTTAGTTTCACAAAGAAAAATTAAGCTGGGCCTTTCTTGAGCCACAACGGCTCGTAGCGCCTGAACTGTTAAGGGTGTGCCCAACCCTTGACAGTTCCAGGCAAAAATGCTCATTTGTAATCCTATGGTTAACAATAGAACTTAAATCATTGCCTAATCGAGTATTCCATCAATGATCCTAAAGATGGATTTTTTCGATCATGTGGCAAGTTGCGGATTAGGGAAGAAAATTTCTTTCTTTCAAGTTTATGGAAATTGATTTTGTCTTCGCCCAATATAATGCCTAATAATGTCCTATGTGACTAAAAATCTGGTGATACCAACACCCATATTTCGGCTATTATATAAAAGTATAGGGTTGGCCAAATTTGCATTACCATGGGCTTGTTCCAATAGTTCGATTAAGTTCAAAGCCTTTTGCTTAAGTCCATTCACTACCGATCCGATTTAAAATGCAAAATGCTATGAGTCGATGAAAAATGATTTAATTATTTTTTGTAGGAACTAAAAATTAATTCCTAGTTTTTATAAAAATTAAAAAGAGAAAGCAAAATTTAGGTGTCAATAGGCATAAACCTTTCAATTTTGAAACTTTAGTCCTAAATCATTTGACAATTTGCCAACTTAGTCTTAAACTTTTCAGTTGTGCTAGTTTAATCTTAAACCTTTTGAGAATTACCAATTTAGTCTTAAACTTTTTAGTTGTGCCAATTTAATCCTAATAATTGAAAAGCTGGTGTTAATGTGTTAAATTTTATTAATTTTTCCAAAATTTTTATTTTATTTTGTCTTATCTTATCTTTATTTCTTTTTTAGTTCAAAGAGCCGACAAGGGCTTCACGGCCCTTGCCAGGGCCCTCTGGAGTTGTCAATTGCCCCGTCGGCCCTTCAATTAAAATAGTATTAAAAGAAGAAAATAAAAAATAAAAAATCAATAAAAACTTAATAATTATCTATGTCAACATTGACCATGCCAAGTAGGACGGCCAGCACTAACTGGACCGTTATGTCAATGATTTTCGGCTAAATTAGCCAGAAGGACCATATTGATAATTCGTTAAATAGTTTAGGAATAAATTGACAAATTTTCAAAATGTTTAGGAAAAAATTAGCATAATTAAAAGGTTTATAACTAAATTAGGTACCGTAAAATAGGCTTGGGACTTTTTGGATAATTTCCCCCCAAAATGTAAGTGCTTCAAAATCACATGATGCCTATAAAACCATTTGCAAGATAATTGTATCAATTACCATGTAAATTACAAAATCTAAATTAAACCAAGTTAAATGGTGATGTCAACAATATACATGTGTTCTTTGCTTTCCTTCAATAGATTCGCGTCACCACTTTTAATCATCTTTCATATAAGGGTTAAGTACCATTAAAAATGTCAAATTGGTAATTATCTCATACTCCAACTGATCTCACCATAACAAGTTAAAAATCCTACAGCAATGAACTTATTATCAATTAGTAAATTATAAGTTGAAAATCACCCAAAAACTTAATTGAAAACAAAAAAACCTAAAGTTCAGCAACATTTTTAATATTTTCTCATTGATTATTGGTATTCTTAATTAGGCCACTCTTTAATGCACTCATATTTGAACTTAGATTTTGATGATCGGTGTCCTAAATTTTGACCGGTACGATTGACTGTCCATTGAATATTTAAGCCCGCCCGTAAATGCTTTGAAGGTCGATGCCCCTTCCCTTAATGTGCTGATTGTTGTGGCTCCCCACTTGCTATATAGGGGATTCTCCTTGAGAAACATTCGTCCACAATAAAACTAGAAAACCATACTGAATGAGGGATGTTCTGTATCTTACTTTATTACTGAACAACTTATCCTTATCACAACCCCTAAGAAGAGAAAATGACAAAAAGAAATTGAGAAAAGATTAACCTAGAAATAATTGTTTTCCATTACGGCCTTATCCTACTGGTAAAACTCATAGTTGATAAAGGAAGAGATGGAGGGATCGAATTTGGCAGTGTTATTCATTTATTCAATAATAAAGTACATAGACCAAAATATTGCATCAGCATAACTTCCAATACAACTCGAAACAAGGAGATTTCATACCAGACATCGACTAATAGCAAAAGTAGATCAAGAAGTAGCCAAGCTAATTAATTAAGCAGAAAGATAATCAAGGATAAATCTCAATGAGGGATCGAAGGCCCAAGCGAGAGATTATCTTATAACCACTAAAGCCAGCATCCACAAACAGCTTTTCCCATTCCTTCTCGCTCCTTTCTTTCCCATTGATGGTCACCATCATCTGCATGTCAAAGAAGAGTTGCGTTTCGGTCGATCTATGGTCTTCTGGCTGATTTCCTACTACTATTTCTATCATGATCACTTTTCCGGCCTTGCCTCGGCCCGTCACCGCCTCTTTGCTTCGCTTCAGAATGTCGATGCATTTTTCGTCACTCCAGTCGTGCAATACCCACTGCATTCGCACCGGTTTTTTCAGTAGTCGGAGCTTAATGTTCTTATTGGAATGGTAATGTGAAAACGAAGTAACGTATGGAGGTGGAGTCTCCCATCTTCACTCACTTACGTAGGTTACCAAGATTTGTGTTTGTACCAGAATGGAGTGTCCGTGGGATTTACCAAATGGACTTCCCATGCAATTGTGGTCCATGTAGGAGTTGCTCAGAGATAAATTCATAACAGTGAGAAATTTAGACAATTATTTTTTGTCTTCACTGCTTTTATATATACACGTGACAGATCTTTCATATTAAGGGCCTACTATAAAGTTCTTTTATGAATAACTATAAATTCATATTAGGACAGCAAGTCAAAAAGTAGAGTACGACGGTAAGTATACTTTATATAAGCAATATCGTAATATACATATTTGCAGTAATATTAAAAGAGAGTCAGGTTGACTATGTCACTTCAATTTACGCATAAAATAGTATATACCAAACAATTTGAATAACTAAAAGTAGTCATTTGATTGTAGGGGCCAATAATCAACATATATAAGTAAGACTCTGTCTTATCACTTAGTATGCTAATTAGTATCAATCAATCTTAAAATACCTAAGCACCTAATTATTAACTACAGTAGAGTCGGCTCGTATTTCCGAAAAATAGACATGAAAAGCGTACAATACACATCCAACGCAATCATAGCATTAGACTACAAAAACATTATAGAACGATTGAACAGGAGACTGTGTTTCACGGCAAAATGGAACAGGGAAAATCCTTTTTAGAGTCCAAGTCATGTGTATTATTAGAACCAAATTATTCGGTACGAAGAATTTGACTGCAACCATTACCTTTATCGTTTGAGTTCCTAGGGGAAAATGAAAAAACTATTGACGTTATGGGTAATTTTCTTTATGATTTTCCAAGGTAACATAGGAGCATGGTACTTACCTTGAGTAAGATTGCATCCGCCGGAGGAATCTCCACAAACATGTCGCCTCCGACAAACTTCAACCTGTCACTTCCGACCAAACCATCCACCACGTGCGGCAGGTCAAACACCGTGCACTTCAAGTGCTGGAACGCGTCCGTGATGGCCTTACCCATCGTCCCTGACCCACCTCCCACGTCGACCACCGTGCTCAGCCCGTCGAACACTCCGCCACATGTATCCACCACCAGCTTCGCCACCAGTCTCGAGTCGCTCGCCATCGCCTCTTGGAACATGCCGCTGACCTCAGGATTGCGAATTACGTACTCCCACACGGATACGCCATGCGCCATCTCGGTCGTCGATGGGACATCTTCTCTGTCCCCCAACCATGCGCTCAAGTACTGCCACGACTCCAGGTTCAGAGCCCCGATCGTAGGGAGCAGGAAGGGTGCTACGGTCAAGGGGTTGTTCTTTACGAGGAGTTTGGACGCGCCGGTGAGGGCATATCCAGTTTGGCCATGTGCTTCTTCAAGGGCCTTTAGTTCGAAGAAGCCGGAGTGGACAAGGATGCGCATGAGGCGATGGACACAATGAGCTTGGTGGATTGGATATGAAGCGCGGAGACGAGGTCGAGGAGGGTCATGGGTCGACCATGGTCGTGGATTAGATCAGGTATGCCTAGTTGAACGGCACACTTGAGGCACATTGAGTTGATGAAGCTAAACATGTGGTTCCATATGTGGGCTTGAGCTCGAAGGAGTTCGCCGGCGGTCGCATCCTCATCTCCATTAGCCAAATCCATGTCGAAAACACCTCCCTCTCGCAACATGCATGTTTGCCTCATTGATCTTTTATAGGGAATTTATTAAACCAAAAAAGCGAACCATCGTTGACCTTTTGGGATGCGCATAGTGACATTTCTAGAAGTAAATTCTGATTCAGAAATATTTCTAGAGCAAAAATCCATTTGATAATGTAACTTTTGAAGTAGAAATCCGTTTGTCAGTGTAACTTCCAAACTATAAATCAATTTGATAAAAAATTTTACTTCTAAAAAAAATTTCTATTTTTGAAATGAATTTTCACTTTTAAAGTTTTTTTTCCCTAATTTGAGTAATTAAAAAAAATTACTTCTCAACAGAAGTACTTCTCGCATCATCCTCTTTTTATTACACTCTCACCCTCTTTTCGAACAAGTTATATAATGAAGTTTACAAATCACACTCGAGTTACTCAAAACTCTCCGTGTTTCTCAAATCCTAATTATATTCAATAACACAGACGGTATTTAGCTTCAATTTCTCACAAAATAATCCTCAATCTCACAAAAAAAGTGTAAGCAAATCTTACAAGATTTAACAGGCTACAAAATACTTGTTGTCTTTCCGGGATGCAATTGCCAAAACTTCTTTATGCACGTTGCACATCAACTTCGCATAAAGACAAGCCAATACCCATTCAAATATACATATGTAGCCAATTCCACGGAAGCCCTCGCCGAGTCTGATTGAAAGCAAATATCTTTTACTATCCTTTTTTTTATTTCCGTTTCTGACATAAAGTCAGACTTCTCCAATTAGGACTCCAACCTAACGCAGGAAAGCCAATCTCATATTATTATTATTATTATTAGTTGATTTGTTTGATTTCTTTATGTCTACAGAAAAAATCCAATTTTTAGACTTTATTTATTTATTTTAAAAAAATAAAGTCTAAAAATTGGATTTTTTCTGTAGACATAAAGAATCAAACAAATCAGAACTAATAATAATAATAATAATAATATGAGATTGCTTTCCTGCGTTAGGTTGGAGTCCTAATTGGAGAAGTCTGACTTTATGTCAGAAACGGAAATAAAAAAAAGGATAGTAAAAGATATTTGCTTTCAATCAGACTCGGCGAGGGCTTCCGTGGAATTGGCTACATATGTATATTTGAATGGGTATTGGCTTGTCTTTATGCGAAGTTGATGTGCAACGTGCATAAAGAAGTTTTGGCAATTGCATCCCGGAAAGACAACAAGTATTTTGTAGCCTGTTAAATCTTGTAAGATTTGCTTACTTTTTTTGTGAGATTGAGGGATTATTTTGTGAGAAATTGAAGCTAAATACCGTCTGTGTTATTGAATATAATTAGGATTTGAGAAACACGGAGAGTTTTGAGTAACTCGAGTGTGATTTGTAAACTTCATTATATAACTTGTTCGAAAAGAGGGTGAGAGTGTAATAAAAAGAGGATGATGCGAGAAGTACTTCTGTTGAGAAGTAATTTTTTTTAATTACTCAAATTAGGGAAAAAAAAACTTTAAAAGTGAAAATTCATTTCAAAAATAGAAATTTTTTTAGAAGTAAAATTTTTATCAAATTGATTTATAGTTTGGAAGTTACACTGACAAACGGATTTCTACTTCAAAAGTTACATTATCAAATGGATTTTTGCTCTAGAAATATTTCTGAATCAGAAATTTACTTCTAGAAATGTCACTATGCGCATCCCAAAAGGTCAACGATGGTTCACTTTTTTGGTTTAATAAATTCCCTATAAAAGATCAATGAGGCAAACATGCATGTTGCGAGAGGAGGTGTTTTCGACATGGATTTGGCTAATGAGATGAGGATGCGACCGCCGGCGAACTCCTTCGAGCTCAAGCCCACATATGGAACCACATGTTTAGCTTCATCAACTCAATGTGCCTCAAGTGTGCCGTTCAACTAGGCATACCTGATCTAATCCACGACCATGGTCGACCCATGACCCTCCTCGACCTCGTCTCCGCGCTTCATATCAATCCACCAAAGCTCATTGTGTCCATCGCCTCATGCGCATCCTTGTCCACTCCGGCTTCTTCGAACTAAAGGCCCTTGAAGAAGCACATGGCCAAACTGGATATGCCCTCACCGGCGCGTCCAAACTCCTCGTAAAGAACAACCCTTGACCGTAGCACCCTTCCTGCTCCCTACGATCGGGGCTCTGAACCTGGAGTCGTGGCAGTACTTGAGCGCATGGTTGGGGGACAGAGAAGATGTCCCATCGACGACCGAGATGGCGCATGGCGTATCCGTGTGGGAGTACGTAATTCGCAATCCTGAGGTCAGCGGCATGTTCCAAGAGGCGATGGCGAGCGACTCGAGACTGGTGGCGAAGCTGGTGGTGGATACATGTGGCGGAGTGTTCGACGGGCTGAGCACGGTGGTCGACGTGGGAGGTGGGTCAGGGACGATGGGTAAGGCCATCACGGACGCGTTCCAGCACTTGAAGTGCACGGTGTTTGACCTGCCGCACGTGGTGGATGGTTTGGTCGGAAGTGACAGGTTGAAGTTTGTCGGAGGCGACATGTTTGTGGAGATTCCTCCGGCGGATGCAATCTTACTCAAGGTAAGTACCATGTCCTATGTTACCTTGGAAAAATCATAAAGAAAATTACCCATAACGTCAATAGTTTTTCATTTTCCCCCAGGAACTCAAACGATAAAGGTAATGGTTGCAGTCAAATTCTTCGTACCGAATAATTTGGTTCTAATAATACACATGACTTGGACTCTAAAAAGGGATTTTCCCTGTTCCATTTTGCCGTGAAACACAGTCTCCTGTTCAATCGTTCTATAATGTTTTTGTAGTCTAATGCTATGATTGCGTTGGATGTGTATTGTACGCTTTTCATGCTATTTTTCGGAAATACGAGCCGACTCTACTGTAGTTAATAATTAGGTGCTTAGGTATTTTAAGATTGATTGATACTAATTAGCATACTAAGTGATAAGACAGAGTCTTACTTATATATGTTGATTATTGGCCCCTACAATCAAATGACTACTTTTAGTTATTCAAATTGTTTGGTATATACTATTTTATGCGTAAATTGAAGTGACATAGTCAACCTGACTCTCTTTTAATATTACTGCAAATATGTATATTACGATATTGCTTATATAAAGTATACTTACCGTCGTACTCTACTTTTTGACTTGCTGTCCTAATATGAATTTATAGTTATTCATAAAAGAACTTTATGGTAGGCCCTTAATATGAAAGATCTGTCACGTGTATATATAAAAGCAGTGAAGACAAAAAATAATTGTCTAAATTTCTCACTGTTATGAATTTATCTCTGAGCAACTCCTACATGGACCACAATTGCATGGGAAGTCCATTTGGTAAATCCCACGGACACTCCATTCTGGTACAAACACAAATCTTGGTAACCTACGTAAGTGAGTGAAGATGGGAGACTCCACCTCCATACGTTACTTCGTTTTCACATTACCATCCAATAAGAACATTAAGCTCCGACTACTGAAAAAACCGGTGCGAATGCAGTGGGTATTGCACGACTGGAGTGACGAAAAATGCATCGACATTCTGAAGCGAAGCAAAGAGGCGGTGACGGGTCGAGGCAAGGCCGGAAAAGTGATCATGATAGAAATAGTAGTAGGAAATCAGCCAGAAGACCATAGATCGACCGAAACGCAACTCTTCTTTGACATGCAGATGATGGTGACCATCAATGGGAAAGAAAGGAGCGAGAAGGAATGGGAAAAGCTGTTGTGGATGCTGGCTTTAGTGGTTATAAGATAATCTCTCGCTTGGGCCTTCGATCCCTCATTGAGATTTATCCTTGATTATCTTTCTGCTTAATTAATTAGCTTGGCTACTTCTTGATCTACTTTTGCTATTAGTCGATGTCTGGTATGAAATCTCCTTGTTTCGAGTTGTATTGGAAGTTATGCTGATGCAATAATTTGGGTCTATGTACTTTATTATTGAATAAATGAATAATAACACTGCCAAATTCGATCCCTCCATCTCTTCCTTTATCAACTATGAGTTTTACCAGTAGGATAAGGCCGTAATGGAAAACAATTATTTCTAGGTTAATCTTTTCTCAATTTCTTTTTGTCATTTTCTCTTCTTAGGGGTTGTGATAAGGATAAGTTGTTCAGTAATAAAGTAAGATACAGAACATCCCTCATTCAGTATGGTTTTCTAGTTTTATTGTGGACGAATGTTTCTCAAGGAGAATCCCCTATATAGCAAGTGGGGAGCCACAACAATCAGCACATTAAGGAAGGGTCATCGACCTTCAAAGCATTTACGGGCGGGCTTAAATATTCAATGGACAGTCAATCGTACCGGTCAAAATTTAGGACACCGATCATCAAAATCTAAGTTCAAATATGAGTGCATTAAAGAGTGGCCTAATTAAGAATACCAATAATCAATGAGAAAATATTAAAAATGTTGCTGAACTTTAGGTTTTTTTGTTTTCAATAAGTTTTTTGGGTGATTTTCAACTTATAATTTACTAATTGATAATAAGTTCATTGCTGTAGGATTTTTAACTTGTTATGGTGAGATCAGTTGGAGTATGAGATAATTACCAATTTGACATTTTTAATGGTACTTAACCCTTATATGAAAGATGATTAAAAGTGGTGACGCGAATCTATTGAAGGAAAGCAAAGAACACATGTATATTGTTGACATCACCATTAACTTGGTTTAATTTAGATTTTGTAATTTACATGGTAATTGATACAATTATCTTGCAAATGGTTTTATAGGCATCATGTGATTTTGAAGCACTTACATTTTGGGGGGAAATTATCCAAAAAGTCCCAAGCCTATTTTACGGTACCTAATTTAGTTATAAACCTTTTAATTATGCTAATTTTTCCTAAACATTTTGAAAATTTGTCAATTTATTCCTAAACTATTTAACGAATTATCAATATGGTCCTTCTGGCTAATTTAGCCGAAAATCATTGACATAACGGTCCAGTTAGTGCTGGCCGTCCTACTTGGCATGGTCAATGTTGACATAGATAATTATTAAGTTTTATTGATTTTTATTTTTATTTTCTTCTTTTAATACTATTTTAATTGAAGGGCCGACGGGGCAATTGACAACTCAGAGGGCCCTGGCAAGGGCCGTGAAGCCCTTGTCGGCTCTTTGAACTAAAAAAGAAATAAAGATAAGATAAGACAAAATAAAAATAAAAATTTTGGAAAAAATTAATAAAATTTAACACATTAACACCAGCTTTTCAATTATTAGGATTAAATTGGCACAACTAAAAAGTTTAAGACTAAATTGGTAATTCTCAAAAGGTTTAAGATTAAACTAGCACAACTGAAAAGTTTAAGACTAAGTTGGCAAATTGTCAAATGATTTAGGACTAAAGTTTCAAAATTGAAAGGTTTATGCCTATGACACCTAAATTTTGCTTTCTCTTTTAATTTTATAAAAACTAGGAATTAATTTTTAGTTCCTACAAAAAATAATTAAATCATTTTTCATCGAATCATAGCATTTTGCATTTTAAATCGGATCGGTAGTGAATGGACTTAAGCAAAAGGCTTTGAACTTAATCGAACTATTGGAACAAGCCCATGGTAATGCAAATTTGGCCAAACCCTATACTTTTATATAATAGCCGAAATATGGGTGTTGGTATCACCAGATTTTTAGTCACATAGGACATTATTAGGCATTATATTGGGCGAAGACAAAATCAATTTCCATAAAACTTGAAAGAAAGAAATTTTTTCCCTAATCCGCAACTTGCCACATGATCGAAAAAATCCATCTTTAGGATCATTGATGGAATACTCGATTAGGCAATGATTTAAGTTCTATTGTTAACCATAGGATTACAAATGAGCATTTTTGCCTGGAACTGTCAAGGGTTGGGCACACCCTTAATAGTTCAGGCGCTACGAGCCGTTGTGGCTCAAGAAAGGCCCAGCTTAATTTTTCTTTGTGAAACTAAGAACCAGGAAAGAGTTATCAAAGAGTGAGGCCCAGCGTATCAGGTACCAGAAACATATGGTGGTGAATCCAAATGGATTAAGTGGCGGTCTGGCTTTGTTATGGAAAGAAGAAATAGGGGTTCAGATTTTGGCAGCAAATGAGGAGTACATTGATGTCCAGTATAATGATCCAACTCAAGGGGTGGTTTTTCGCATGACTTTTGTGTACGCATCGGCATCATACCAGCAGAGGTTGAGAACATGGGAGAGGCTTAAGATGATTAAAGAGTGGAGTAATCTCCCATGGGTCTGGATTGGGGATTTTAATGAAGTGTTATATCATTGGGAAAAAGTGGGACGAAGAGAATCAAACAACTATAGAATGCAGAGCTTCAGCGAGCTGTTAAATAGTTGCGGGATGATAGATCTGAAGAGTAAGGGATGTGCTTTTACCTGGTCAAATAACAAAGAAGATGGAAATCTAGTTAAAAAAAAGGCTGGATAGGGCTGTTTGTGATCTGAATTGGAGAGTATCCTTTCCACAACCAGAAACCTTTGCTTTACCAGCAATAGGTTCAAACCATAGCCCTATCCTTTTGTCCTTGACGGCCGAAAAGGTTAAAAGAAAGAAGATCTTCAGATTCGAAACCTTTTGGCTGGAAGATGAGGAGTGTGAGAATTTACTTAAAGAGACGTGGGAAGAAGCCGAGAGAAATGGGGAAGATCTGGTGTAGAAAAATAAGAAAGTAACAGGTGCCTTGAGAAGTGGAGTAAAAAGAAGTTCCAAATAACATTCTCCCAAATCAAGCTGTTAAAAGAGGAGCTAGAGAAGATGTCTAGTGACAAGGATGTGTTTTAGAACAAGAGCAGTAGGGAGAACATTTTGAACCAGATCGAGAACATGTGGAGAAGAGAGGAAATGTACTAGAGTCTCAGATCAAGAATCAGCTGGTTGAGATGGGGGGACAAAAATACGAGATTCTTTCATGCTACCACTGTACAAAGAAGGTAGAGAAACAAGATATCTATGCTGAAGCGAACTGATCAGAATATATGGGTTAAAGATCAGAGAACTTTGAAAAAGATGACATCAGAGTTTTTTGAGGACCTATATAAATCATCTGGGCAACGAAATTTTCACCTCGTGCTTCAGTAATGCCTAACCTTGGTGACAGAGGAGATGAACACAGATTTGTCGGCTGAAGTTATACTTACAGAAGTTCACTAGGCTGTATTTACAATGGATCCTTTAAAGGCCCTTGGCCCAGATGGATTGAACGGATTATTTATCAAAAAAACTAGGAGAGCATCAAGGAAGGTTTATTAGAGGAAATCAAATCCTTTTTGAAACAGGAAGCATGAATGCCGAACTAAATAGAACACAGATCACTCTAATCCCTAAGGTTAAGAACCCAAAAAGCATAGATCAGTTCAGGCCGATAAGCTTATGTAATGTGGCTTATAGAATCATCTCAAAAATACTGGCGAGCAGAGTTAAAAGATGGCTGCCTATCATTATTGCGGAGGAGCAAAGTGCGTTTTGGGTGGAAGGCAAATACAAGACAATATCCTTATTGTTCAGGAAGTCTTACACCAAATAAAAGTAAGAAAGAGAAAGAAAAGATTTCAAGCAGTGTTAAAGCTGGATATGAAGAAAGCATACGATAGAGTGGAATGGGATTTCCAAGAAGCATGTCTTGTGAAAATTGGTTTCTGTGCGATGTGGGTGGAAAGGGCGATGGCTTGTGTATCTTCAGCAACCCTAAGTGTGAAATTTAATGGTGAACCTCCACCCTATTTTCAGCCATCAAGAGGAATTCGACAAGGAGACCCTTTTCTCCATACCTATTCATACTTATGCAAATGCACTCTCGATGCTTATGAGGAAGGCGCTGAATGAGGGAACAATTAAGGGCATAAAGCTAAACAGGTCTTGTCCTACTCTTACCCACTTACTCTTTGCGGATGGCTCTATTTTCTTCTTGAAGGGAACTTAACAGAATGCTAGAATTTAGCTCAGATTTTGAGCCAATACTGTATGGCTTTAGGCCAAGAGATAAATCTAAACAAATCAAGGGCTATATATGGGGAAAAATTGTCCCAAACAGCTTCAGGAGAGCCTAGCAGGCTTCTTACGGGTACCGGGTGATTGCAAAAATAGAGAGATATCTAGGCATTCCATCTGATTGGGGAGAGTCAAAGAAACAAATGTTCTCGTGGATCAATGCTAGAGTCAACATGAAATTAGAAGGGTGGAAGAAAACCCTAATTTCCAAGGCTGGAAAGTAGGTTCTATTGAAAACTGTTGTACAAGCTATCCCCAATATGCTATGTCGATTTTGAAAATACCAGTTTCAATATGTAAAGCTATAGAAAGAGGATAGTAGCTTTCTGGTGGAAAAATAATGAAACTGGCTCTGGGCTACACTGACGAAACTGGGAGATTTTGAAAACGAGGAAAGATAAAGGGGGTCTTGGATTAAAATATCTCATCACTTTCAACAAAGCCTTACTAGGAAAGCAAGCTTGGAGGTTTTCTCAAAACCCTAACTCTTATGCGGCAGGATCTTGAAGGGAATGTATTTCCCAAGAGGGAACTTTTTTCAAGCTGCTAGGGGCACTAGACCTTCCTGGGGATGGCAGAGCATTCTACAGGGGAGGGAAGTCATTGCAAGTCAATTAGGTGGTCAATTGGAAACGGAGAAAGTGTAAATGTCAGAGAAGATCATTGGCTTCAGAGAGGAGTAATTGGTGGTCCAGCGAATAAGAATGAACCGCAGGAGTATCAGAGTTGATTTCTAAGGAAGACGCAAAATGGGATGAACACATCATTAGGAATTTTTTTAACGAGCAGCTATCAGAGGAAATCTTATCTATCCCTATCAACCCTCTACTTAGGAAGATAAATTGATTTGGATGGTTAGAGATTCTGGAGCATTTACAGTAAAGAGCGCATACAACATAAGCAGAGATAAAAAACCAGCAGCTATGCACTACACAAGCCTCGACTTCTACTCAACCTACTAGTAACTGTGGAACAGAATCTGGAAAGCTCAAATCCCACCAAAAGTTCAAGTTTTTACTTGGCAAATGTGTCAAAATGCTCTACCTACTAGAGGAAACTTATTTAGAAGGAAAATCATAC
>JAGVVM010020305.1:0-18613 GCA_019149425.1 Psidium friedrichsthalianum
CCATCTCGAAAACCAGAAAAACATGATAGCTGCCATGATGCAGAAATGAAGGCGATGATGACCTGCCACACAGGGAAGTCCCTTACTGCACCAGAGAACAGTCCGTTTACAAATACCAGTACATCTACTGGCTCAGATACCAACCAGACTGCGAGTACTGAACCCGAGAAGGAAGCACCCCCTAAGACTTCACCGGTCGTAGTTGACCTAGAAAGGGAGAAGAAAGAGAAACCCGTGGCCTGGGACTGAGGAAGGCGCGAGGAGGCTGGCAAAGATCGAAGAGTGTCTTAGTAGCCAAGGATACGAGTTGGCTCGGTTCGACAAAATCTCGCCGTTCGCCAAGATAGAAGTTCCAGCTGGGTACAAGGAACCTGAGTTTGTGAGAAAATACGATGGGACAGGCTGTCCTCGGGCTCATTTGAAATACTACTTGCGTAAAATGGCGCATTATTCTGACTATGTCCCACTGCTGATGAACACATTCCAAGAGAGCCTGTCTGGCGCTGCACTGGCGTGGTTTATCGAGCTCGACATGGAAGAGTATGACAATTGGGAAGACCTGGCCGAGGAATTCCTTCACCAATACAAGTTCAACACGGCTACAGCGCCTACCAGGGAAGACCTGTTGAGGACCCTGAAAGGAAGGAATGAGTCTATACGTACTTTTGCTCAGAGGTGGCGAGCGATAGCTACCCATGTCAAGCCACCCATCCCAGAGGAGGAGTTAGTAGATCTGTTTCTGAAGACGTTACGCTCGAGTACTTCGAGAAGCTTAATACCTCAGGCTGTCAAACTTTCGCGCATCTCATCAGGGTGGCAGAACGTCATGAATGGGCCTTAAGGGAGAAGCGTATACCAGAGCCGTCGTTTAAACGGCCTTATCCAGCCAAAAGGGAAAGGGAGAATGCAGGCGAAGTCGCCTTTGTACCAAACCCGCCGAGGCCAAAGAAGTTTTCAGGATCCACCCCTACTCAAGGTGGCTCGTCCGGATCGGCTCCAGAAAAGTTCGAAGTTAAGAGAAGAACCACACCGTCTTTCACTCCATTACCTCGTCCCCTATCGAAGTTGTTACCAATGTTGCTGGAAGGGCGCCTAGTCGCCAAAGAGCCACCTAGACCAAACCCGCCGAGGTTTCCTGGGTTTGACGAGACCCAGTCGTGCGCCTATCACATGGGCGAAAAAGGGCACAACGCAGATAACTGTCTCGTGCTCAAATATAAGGTGCAGGCGCTGATGGATGGAGGAGTATTGGAGTTTGACAAAACGGAACCGAATGTGCAGCAAAATCCCCTACCGGATCACGAGAGGGTAAACGCCATATGGGATAAGGATGACATGGACGAGTTGGAATTCATGGTCGATGTTACGAAGCTGCAAGAGGTGTTTGATCTAGCCGCTACATGCCCCGTCGATAGGAAAGCCTCAAGAGAGAAAAAAATGAAATATTTAGCTAAAATGGCCCTTTAGGGATGTCGCCTGAAGCATGGTGTTCTGACTACCATTCTGAATACATCGAAAAGGATGAGCTGATCGCTGTGATAGGATCAAAGGCCCCTTTGTAATCAAGCTGGATGAGGTAGACAAAAGGGAGAACGTTGAGAGTAGTTCCCTCGACCATGCGATGATTTCCCTCACGGAGCTTAAACTGGAGCAGAGGAAGGCACAACATGATGAAAAAGTTGAAAAGATCGTGATAAAGGTCCCTCCACCAGCGGATTACGATCCCAGAGCTGTCCCTTGGGATTACGGTACGGTGAGATAGATGCCGTCATGAGATCTGGCAGGTGCTATCCACTAAGAGAAGGTGAATCAGAGAAGAGAGAGGTGTCAAAAGAGGACGCAGAGAGGGCGTTGTCCATCGTGAGGACAAGTGAGTTTGAAGTAATAGAGCAGCTAAGGAAAATGCCAGCTCAGATTTCACTGCTCGACCTCTTTATCAATTCGGAAAGGCATAAAAGTGCCCTGATGAAAGTACTAAACGAAGTACACGTACCAGAGACTATTAATGAGGTGCAACTGGAGGACTTCGTGGGGTCCATATTGCTAAAGGACCAGATATCCTTCTCGGATGAGGACATTCCTGTGGATGGATGGGCCCATAATAAGGCTCTGTACATATCGGCGAGGAGCCACGGCAAGCAAGTCTCCCACGTGCTAATTGATAATGGGTCAGCATTCAACATATGTCCGTTGGCCACACTCAGGAACCTAGGTGTGAATGAGGAGCTCATCCGTGCCTCCAATGCCACAATCAGAGCTTTCGACGGAATGAGGAAGAATGTGGTTGGTGAAATCGAGCTAGATGTCCTAATTGGGCCAGTAGAGTTCTCCATTGGTTTCCAAGTCATGGACCTCCCGAGTGCTTTCGGATTTCTATTGGGCAGACCATGGATCCACACTGCAGGCGCAGTACCGTCGAGCCTGCACCAGAAGGTTCGGTTTGTGGTTGATGGGAAAGTGATAACCGTGCATGGGGAAATGGACTTCACCGCATACCAGAAGAGCGCGGTCCCATATGTGGAGCCGGAGCGCAAAGAAGAGGCTAGCTATCATTCTCTCGAGTTGGTGGCAGTCACGCATGCACCTCCAGGAACCAAAATGAGGGCTCCTGCGCCTCCAAGTATACTCTAGCACCTGGAAAAATGCTATTGGCATATGGTTTTATCCCTGGACTCGGTCTAGGAAAGAATGGTCAAGGGATCCGCTCGCCGCTGCAATTGGACACCAACAAGCACCGAACAGGCTTAGGATATACTGGTGAATCCAGTAAGGGCCTTACTTCCAGAAGCTGTCATGGACGCCGAGGCCGAGGCCATCATAGGGGCCGTGGAAGTCGAGGAGGCAGAGTTAATTCATTCATTGGCTCCAGAGCTTGGAAAGGAAAAATTAACGCGATCGGGAGTTCACTGGGTCAGTATTTCTTTAAGCGCCCCAAGATGCTAGCAGATGAAGCTATTCAAGGCGCAGCAGAGCTTGATATGTCCAATCCGTTTCTAGAAGACACCGTCAACGTCATCATCGAGAGGCTTGACGAGGACTCTATCTCGCCTGAGTAAAGAGGCTCTTCTTCTGCTTCTTATAGCATTTCTTTAACCGTAATTTTAATTCAGTTGTTGCATTTCGTTTGGTTTCTCTCTTTTCAATTCAAGAAAATACCTTTGGATCTCGAGCCGTTGTCCAAATGGTTGCCTTGTAATGCGGCCTTATCAGTGAAATTCAATAAAATGCATGTGCACGTTTTATTAAGGGCGTGCGGGAACATTCCAAACCAGCCCAATGATGATGCCTATCTTCGATTCTCGAAGATTTGAGGCCTGGATTCCCGCACGCTTCCTAGTTTATCAAGCAAATTAAGAGAAGCAAAGATGTCCGAGGATATGAGGATTGGCTCTCTTATTACGTTTTTTCAAATGGTTTTTGAAAATCATGCATGAAAACTACTTGCTGAAAGGGACTAATCATCTTCATGACATTTCAGGCATATCATTCCAAGCATGCATAATAGGCTGTTGTGTGACTCGGATCACCAAGGAGATTACTCTTGTGGCATTGGGGAAGAAGATGAGGATTTCATAGATATTCAGAGAGATTGGAGTCGGTACGAAGAGTTTAAACCCCTAACAGCAGAAGAGGCAGTGGTAGTGAACTTGGGCGACTCACAGAATGTCAGAGAAGTGAAGATTGGGGAGTCCTTGTCACCCTCTGAAGCTGCCCGAATGACTGAACTTCTCAGGGAATACCAAGATGTCTTTGCTTGGTCGTATGCAGACATGCCCGGCCTCGACCCTAACATTGTGGAACACGTACTGCCCATTGACCCTAGCATCCTGCCAAAAAAACAAAGGCTTAGGCGAACGAGGCCCGAACTTTCCAAGAAAATTGAGGAGGAAGTGATGAAGCTCCTCAAGGTGGGATTCATAGAAGCGATCCCCTATGCCGATTGGATCGCTAACATCGTGCCAGTGATGAAGAAAGACGGCACAGTCCGAATCTGCGTCGATTACCGAGACCTGAATAAAGCCAGCCCAAAGGATGATTTTCCTTTGCCGCACATAGACGTGTTGGTCGATAGTACAGCCGGGTTCGAACGGTTTTCCTTTATGGATGGATTTTCTGGCTATAATCAGATCCTAATGAAGGAGGAAGATAAGGCGAAGACCTCATTCATAACACCATGGGGCACCTTTTGTTATAGGGTTATGCCTTTCGGGTTGAAGAATGCTGGGGCGACATACCAAAGGGCCATGGTCGCTCTATTCCATGACATGATGCACAAGGAAATCGAGGTGTACGTAGATGATATGATTGCCAAGTCCAGACCAGGAGAAGACCATGTTCTGGTGTTAAGAAAGTTGTTCGAACGTCTACGAAAATATAAGCTAAGGTTGAACCCCAACAAGTGCATATTTGGAGCAAAATCTGGAAAGCTTTTGGGATTTGTGGTTAGCAGTCATGGCATCGAGGTCGACCCTTCCAAGATCAAAGCTATACGGGACATTAGTATCCCAACCTCAGTAAGGGAAGTGAGAAGCCTGCTGGGACGGTTAAACTACATTGCCAGATTTATATCCCAGCTTTCTGATGTGGCAAAACCGTTCTTCAAGCTCCTCAAGAAGGGTGCCAAAGTCATTTGGGATTCAGAATGCCATAAGGCATTTGAGAAGATCAAGGAGTATCTGATCCTACCTCCAGTATTGGTACCACCAACCCGGAAGTCCCCTTGACTCTGTACTTGACGATATATCAGGAATCATTAGGAGCTCTACTCGCCCAAACGAAACCGGAGGACGGGAAGGAGCGAGCAGTTTATTACTTGAGTAAGAAGTTCACGCAATCGGAGGCTAATTACCCGATGGTTGAAAGGACGTGCGTCGCACTAATCTGGGTACTCCACAGGTTGAGACAGTACACCCTCCACCACCATATCCAGTTGGTAACAGAATGCGACCCAATTAAGTACTTGGTGGAGAAACCCGCCTTATTGGGAAAGCTGGCCAAGTGGCAAGTACTGTTATCAGAATTTGACATAAGGAGTTCACCTCAGAAGTCAGTCAAGGGGCGGGCCATAGCCGACATGTTGGCAGAAAATTCACAGGGTTTGTAATCCCTGATGAGGAGGAGGTCGAGGATCGAATCCTCGCATTGTCTGATGATAAGTGGACCATGTATTTGATGGTGCCGTTAATTTGGCCGGATCTGGAACTGGGGCAGTACTGATATCCCCGGACGGCTTACATTATCCGGTTTCCGCGAAGTTGGTATTTCCATGCACCAACAATATATCAGAATATGAAGCCTGTATTCTAGGTCTGCAATTAGCCATCACCATGAAGGTGCGAAGGTTACAAGTTTATGGGGACTCCATGCTGATTATTCTCCAGACTCAGGGAGAATGGAGAACAAGGAGATTCTAAGCTCATTCCCTATCATGAGTTCCTAGAGGAGTTAACCGATAATTTTGACGAAATCTCGTTCGAATATCTGCCAAGGACCCAGAATCACTTTGCAGACGCGTTAGCCACTCTATCTTCGTTGTTGCAAGTAGAGGACGGGCTCGACATCAAGCCTTTAAAAATCAATGTCATGGATCAGCCAGCCTATTGCATGCTAGTGGAAGGCGAATTCGATAGCGAGCCCTGGTATCACGACATTAAGAATTATCTTTCGAAAGGAGAATTCCCTCCAGGGAGTCAGATCGGGGATAAGAAGTACATAGCAAAGATGGCTACCAAATTCTTCCTGAGCGGGCAAACTCTCTATAAAAGATCCTTCGATTCAGTCCTATTGAGATGTGTAGACGCTAAAGAAGCAAACATGCTCATGAAGGAGATCCATGAAGGGATATGCGGTCCTCATATGAACGGCCACCTCCTCGCAAAGAAAATCATGCGGCTTGGTTACTATTGGATGACCATGGAGGCAGACTGCAACCAACATGTAAGGTCCTGTCATCAGTGCCAGGTATACGGCGACAGAATTAACGCACCCCCGAACGAGCTCCACCAGATGTCAGAGGCTTGGCCATTCACCATGTGGGGGATAGACATGATCGGTCCGATTCACCCTAATGCTTCCAATGGGCACCGCTTCATCCTGGTAGCGATCGACTATTTTACGAAGTGGATCGAAGCAAGCTCATATGCGAATGTCACAGCAAAGAATGTGGCCAAGTTCATCAGAAGGGATATCATCTCCCGATATGGGGCCCCTCAAGCGATAATCACAGACAATGGCTCCAATTTGAACAATAAGATAGTCGATGATCTGCTACAAGCATTCAACATTCGACATCTTAATTCGTCTCCCTATCGCCCACAAATGAATGGAGCTGTGGAGGCGGCAAACAAGAACATCAAGAAAATCCTGGCGAAAACCACAGAGAATTATAGAGACTGGCATGAGAAACTGCCGTACGCGTTGATGGCATATCGGACTTCGATACGAACCTCGACTGGAGCAACCCCATATTCCCTAGTTTACGGTATGGAGGCAGTTCTACCGGTAGAGGTTGAAATCCCCTCTCTGAGAATCTTATCCCAAGTCAAACTCTCCGAAGCAGAGTGGACGCAGCAGAGGTATGAACAGTTGAACCTGATCGACGAAAAGCGTCTGAGGGCAATATGTCACGGTCAGAGCTACCAGAGAAGAGTTGCCAAAGCGTTCAATCGAAAAGTCAGGCCCAGGAATTTTAAAGTAGAAGATCTGGTAGTGAAAAAGACAGTTCCAAATGTTTCTCATCCCGGGGGCAAGTTCACCCCAAATTATGAGGGTCCTTTTGTCGTCAAAAAGGTCCTTCCTGGGGGAGCCTTGATTCTTGTAAACATGGATGGGAAAGAGTTAGGATATCCTGTAAATGCGGATGCAGTCAAGCAATATCATCCTTGAAATGAAAGCAGGAGCCGCTTTGGCTACCTTTTGGACAATCTGAGTCACTTTAGGACTATTACATGCATTCATGCATTTATGCATATACGCATTTATTCATGTGATCCCAGGTTCAGGGAAAGCTCCCGAATCAACAAGCCACCAAATCACTATTGAGGGTCCACTGATGCAATTTACTGGAACAGGTGAAATGTATTCGTTCCAATGATATCTCCTATACGGTACTTGCCTCAGGTGAATCCATTTCTCCGACAGAGGATCGACGGTTCAAACAAGGAAATTGCAAATAAAAGCCCAAGCAGCCTCAAAGAAGGGTAATTTTGTATCGTTCCAATTATCTAGGATGTCTCAAATTCTGAAATACTTTATTCCGTCTCAACAGGATTGTAAGTTGCCTTGAAAAGAATCGAGACATGGAATTGCAAGACAAGTCACCTCAAAGATCAACATTTAAAGGCAAACCTCCACGAACGCCTATGTCTTGTGGATTAGATGGCATGGGAATGACAGTGGTCCGAAACATCCCGAGTTCGATCCCCAAGGTGGGGAATGTTGTAAGTATTGTAAATAATTAATTTACAATACTTACAACATTCCCCACCTTGGGGATCGAACTCGGGATGTTTCGGACCACTGTCATTCCCCATGCCATCTAATCCACAAGACCATAGGCGTTCTGGAGGTTTGCCTTTAAATGTTGATCTTTGAGGTGACTTGGTCTTGCAATCCATGTCTCGATTCTTTTCAAGGCAACTTACAATCTCTGTTGAGAACGGAAGAAAGTATTCAAATTTGAGACAATTAGATAAATTGGAACGATACAAAATTACTCTTCTTTGAGGCTGCTTGGGCTTTTATTTGCAATTTCCTTGTTTGAAGCCGTCGATCCTCTGTCGGAGAAATGGATTCACCTGAGGCAAGTACCGCATAGGAGATATCATTGGAACGAATACATTTCACCTGTTCCAGTAAATTTGCATCAGTAGGACCCTCAATAGTGATTTTGGTGGCTTGTTGATTCGGGAGCTTTCCCTGAACCTGGGATCACATGAAATAAATGCGTGTATGCATAAATGCATGAAATGCATGTAATAGTCCTAAAGTGACTCAGATTGTCCAAAAGGTAGCCAAAGCGGCTCCTGCTTTCATTTCAAGGATGATATTGCTTGACTGCATCCGCATTTACAGGATATCCTAACTCTTTCCCATCCATGTTTACAAGAATCAAGGCTCCCCCAGGAAGGACCTTTTGACGACAAAAGGACCCTCATAATTTGGGGTGAACTTGCCCCCGGGATGAGAAACATTTGGAACTGTCTTTTTCACTACCAGATCTTCTACTTTAAAATTCCTGGGCCTGACTTTTCGATTGAACGCTTTGGCAACTCTTCTCTGGTAGCTCTGACCGTGACATATTGCCCTCAGACGCTTTTCGTCGATCAGGTTCAACTGTTCATACCTCTGCTGCGTCCACTCTGCTTCGGAGAGTTTGACTTGGGATAAGATTCTCAGAGAGGGGATTTCAACCTCTACCGGTAGAACTGCCTCCATACCGTAAACTAGGGAATATGGGGTTGCTCCAGTCGAGGTTCGTATCGAAGTCCGATATGCCATCAACGCGTACGGCAGTTTCTCATGCCAGTCTCTATAATTCTCTGTGGTTTTCGCCAGGATTTTCTTGATGTTCTTGTTTGCCGCCTCCACAGCTCCATTCATTTGTGGGCGATAGGGAGACGAATTAAGATGTCGAATGTTGAATGCTTGTAGGAGATCATCGACTATCTTATTGTTCAAATTGGAGCCATTGTCTGTGATTATCGCTTGAGGGGCCCCATATCGGGAGATGATATCCCTTCTGATGAACTTGGCCACATTCTTTGCTGTGACATTCGCATATGAGCTTGCTTCGATCCACTTCGTAAAATAGTCGATCGCTACCAGGATAAAGCGGTGCCCATTGGAAGCATTAGGGTGAATCGGACCGATCATGTCTATCCCCCACATGGTGAATGGCCAAGCCTCTGACATCTGGTGGAGCTCGTTCGGGGGTGCGTTAATTCTGTCGCCGTATACCTGGCACTGATGACAGGACCTTACATGTTGGTTGCAGTCTGCCTCCATGGTCATCCAATAGTAACCAAGCCGCATGATTTTCTTTGCGAGGAGGTGGCCGTTCATATGAGGACCGCATATCCCTTCATGGATCTCCTTCATGAGCATGTTTGCTTCTTTAGCGTCTACACATCTCAATAGGACTGAATCGAAGGATCTTTTATAGAGAGTTTGCCCGCTCAGGAAGAATTTGGTAGCCATCTTTGCTATGTACTTCTTATCCCCGATCTGACTCCCTGGAGGGAATTCTCCTTTCGAAAGATAATTCTTAATGTCGTGATACCAGGGCTCGCTATCGAATTCGCCTTCCACTAGCATGCAATAGGCTGGCTGATCCATGACATTGATTTTTAAAGGCTTGATGTCGAGCCCGTCCTCTACTTGCAACAACGAAGATAGAGTGGCTAACGCGTCTGCAAAGTGATTCTGGGTCCTTGGCAGATATTCGAACGAGATTTCGTCAAAATTATCGGTTAACTCCTCTAGGAACTCATGATAGGGAATGAGCTTAGAATCTCTTGTTCTCCATTCTCCCTGAGTCTGGAGAATAATCAGCATGGAGTCCCCATAAACTTGTAACCTTCGCACCTTCATGGTGATGGCTAATTGCAGACCTAGAATACAGGCTTCATATTCTGATATATTGTTGGTGCATGGAAATACCAACTTCGCGGAAACCGGATAATGTAAGCCGTCCGGGGATATCAATACTGCCCCAGTTCCAGATCCGGCCAAATTAACGGCACCATCAAAATACATGGTCCACTTATCATCAGACAATGCGAGGATTCGATCCTCGACCTCCTCCTCATCAGGGATTACAAACCCCTGTGAATTTTCTGCCAACATGTCGGCTATGGCCCGCCCCTTGACTGACTTCTGAGGTGAACTCCTTATGTCAAATTCTGATAACAGTACTTGCCACTTGGCCAGCTTTCCCAATAAGGCGGGTTTCTCCACCAAGTACTTAATTGGGTCGCATTCTGTTACCAACTGGATATGATGGTGGAGGGTATATTGTCTCAACCTGTGGAGTACCCAAATTAGCGCGACGCACGTCCTTTCAACCATCGGGTAATTAGCCTCCGATTGCGTGAACTTCTTACTCAAGTAATAAACTGCTCGCTCCTTCCCGTCCTCCGGTTTCGTTTGGGCGAGTAGAGCTCCTAATGATTCCTGATATATCGTCAAGTACAGAGTCAAGGGGACTCCCGGGGTTGGTGGTACCAATACTGGAGGTAGGATCAGATACTCCTTGATCTTCTCAAATGCCTTATGGCATTCTGAATCCCAAATGACTTTGGCACCCTTCTTGAGGAGCTTGAAGAACGGTTTTGCCACATCAGAAAGCTGGGATATAAATCTGGCAATGTAGTTTAACCGTCCCAGCAGGCTTCTCACTTCCCTTACTGAGGTTGGGATACTAATGTCCCGTATAGCTTTGATCTTGGAAGGGTCGACCTCGATGCCATGACTGCTAACCACAAATCCCAAAAGCTTTCCAGATTTTGCTCCAAATATGCACTTGTTGGGGTTCAACCTTAGCTTATATTTTCGTAGACGTTCGAACAACTTTCTTAACACCAGAACATGGTCTTCTCCTGGTCTGGACTTGGCAATCATATCATCTACGTACACCTCGATTTCCTTGTGCATCATGTCATGGAATAGAGCGACCATGGCCCTTTGGTATGTCGCCCCAGCATTCTTCAACCCGAAAGGCATAACCCTATAACAAAAGGTGCCCCATGGTGTTATGAATGAGGTCTTCGCCTTATCTTCCTCCTTCATTAGGATCTGATTATAGCCAGAAAATCCATCCATAAAGGAAAACCGTTCGAACCCGGCTGTACTATCGACCAACACGTCTATGTGCGGCAAAGGAAAATCATCCTTTGGGCTGGCTTTATTCAGGTCTCGGTAATCGACGCAGATTCGGACTGTGCCGTCTTTCTTCATCACTGGCACGATGTTAGCGATCCAATCGGCATAGGGGATCGCTTCTATGAATCCCACCTTGAGGAGCTTCATCACTTCCTCCTCAATTTTCTTGGAAAGTTCGGGCCTCGTTCGCCTAAGCCTTTGTTTTTTTGGCAGGATGCTAGGGTCAATGGGTAGTACGTGTTCCACAATGTTGGGTCGAGGCCGGGCATGTCTGCATACGACCAAGCAAAGACATCTTGGTATTCCCTGAGAAGTTCAGTCATTCGGGCAGCTTCAGAGGGTGACAAGGACTCCCCAATCTTCACTTCTCTGACATTCTGTGAGTCGCCCAAGTTCACTACCACTGCCTCTTCTGCTGTTAGGGGTTTAAACTCTTCATACCGACTCCAATCTCTCTGAATATCTATGAAATCCTCATCTTCTTCCCCAATGCCACAAGAGTAATCTCCTTGATGATCCGAGTCACACAACAGCCTATTATGCATGCTTGGAATGATATGCCTGAAATGTCATGAAGATGATTAGTCCCTTTCAGCAAGTAGTTTTCATGCATGATTTTCAAAAACCATTTGAAAAAACGTAATAAGAGAGCCAATCCTCATATCCTCGGACGTCTTTGCTTCTCTTAATTTGCTTGATAAACTAGGAAGCGTGCGGGAATCCAGGCCTCAAATCTTCGAGAATCGAAGATAGGTATCATCATTGGGCTGGTTTGGAATGTTCCCGCACGCCCTTAATAAAACGTGCACATGCATTTTATTGAATTTCACTGATAAGGCCGCATTACAAGGCAACCATTTGGACCAACGGCTCGAGATCCAAAGGTATTTTCTTGGAATTGAAAAGAGAGAAACCAAACGAAATGCAACAACTGAATTAAAATTACGGTTAAAGAAATGCTATAAGAAGCAGAAGAAGAGCCTCTTTACTCAGGCGAGATAGAGTCCTCGTCAAGCCTCTCGATGATGACGTTGACGGTGTCTTCTAGAAACGGATTGGACATATCAAGCTCTGCTGCGCCTTGGATAGCTTCATCTGCTAGCATCTTGGGGCGCTTAAAGAAATACTGACCCAGTGAACTCCCGATCGCGTTAATTTTTCCTTTCCAAGCTCTGGAGCCAATGAATGAATTAACTCTGCCTCCTCGACTCCCACGGCCCCTATGATGGCCTCGGCCTTGACGTCCATGACAGCTTCTGGAAGTAAGGCCCTTACTGGATTCACCAGTATATCCTAAGCCTGTTCGGTGCTTGTTGGTGTCCAATTGCAGCGGCGAGCGGATCCCTTGACCATTCTTTCCTAGACCGAGTCCAGGGATAAAACCATATGCCAATAGCATTTTTCCAGGTGCTAGAGTATACTTGGAGGGCGCAGGAGCCCTCTTTTTGGTTCCTGGAGGTGCATGCGTGACTGCTACCAACTCGAGAGAATGATAGCTAGCCTCTTCTTTGCGCTCCGGCTCTACATATGGGACCGCGCTCTTCTGGTATGCGGTGAAGTCCATTTCCCCATGCACGGTTATTACTTTCCCATCAACCACAAACCGAACCTTCTGGTGCAGGCTCGACGGTACTGCGCCTGCAGTGTGGATCCATGGTCTGCCCAATAGAAATCCGAAAGCACTCGGGAGGTCCATGACTTGGAACCCAATGGAGAACTCTACTGGCCCAATTAGGACATCTAGCTCGATTTCACCAACCACATTCTTCCTCATTCCGTCGAAAGCTCTGATTGTGGCATTGGAGGCACGGATGAGCTCCTCATTCACACCTAGGTTCCTGAGTGTGGCCAACGGACATATGTTGAATGCTGACCCATTATCAATTAGCACGTGGGAGACTTGCTTGCCGTGGCTCCTCGCCGATATGTACAGAGCCTTATTATGGGCCCATCCATCCACAGGAATGTCCTCATCCGAGAAGGATATCTGGTCCTTTAGCAATATGGACCCCACGAAGTCCTCCAGTTGCACCTCATTGATAGTCTCTGGTACGTGTACTTCGTTTAGTACTTTCATCAGGGCACTTTTATGCCTTTCCGAATTGATAAAGAGGTCGAGCAGTGAAATCTGAGCTGGCATTTTCCTTAGCTGCTCTATTACTTCAAACTCACTTGTCCTCACGATGGACAACGCCCTCTCTGCGTCCTCTTTTGACACCTCTCTCTTCTCTGATTCACCTTCTCTTAGTGGATAGCACCTGCCAGATCTCATGACGGCATCTATCTCACCTGTACCGTAATCCCAAGGGACAGCTCTGGGATCGTAATCCGCTGGTGGAGGGACCTTTATCACAATCTTTTCAACTTTTTCATCATGTTGTGCCTTCCTCTGCTCCAGTTTAAGCTCGTGAGGGAAATCACCGCATGGTCGAGGGAACTACTCTCAACGTTCTCCCTTTTGTCTACCTCATCCAGCTTGATTACAAAGGGGGCCTTTGATCCTATCACAGCGATCAGCTCATCCTTTTCGATGTATTCAGAATGGTAGTCAGAACACCATGCTTCAGGCGACATCCCTAAAGTGGCCATTTTAGCTAAATATTTCATTTTTTTCTCTCTTGAGGCTTTCCTATCGACGGGGCATGTAGCGGCTAGATCAAACACCTCTTGCAGCTTCGTAACATCGACCATGAATTCCAACTCGTCCATGTCATCCTTATCCCATATGGCGTTTACCCTCTCGTGATCCGGTAGGGGATTTTGCTGCACATTCGGTTCCGTTTTGTCAAACTCCAATACTCCTCCATCCATCAGCGCCTGCACCTTATATTTGAGCACGAGACAGTTATCTGCGTTGTGCCCTTTTTCGCCCATGTGATAGGCGCACGACTGGGTCTCGTCAAACCCAGGAAACCTCGGCGGTTTGGTCTAGGTGGCTCTTTGGCGACTAGGCGCCCTTCCAGCAACATTGGTAACAACTTCGATAGGGGACGAGGTAATGGAGTGAAAGACGGTGTGGTTCTTCTCTTAACTTCGAACTTTTCTGGAGCCGATCCGGACGAGCCACCTTGAGTAGGGGTGGATCCTGAAAACTTCTTTGGCCTCGGCGGGTTTGGTACAAAGGCGACTTCGCCTGCATTCTCCCTTTCCCTTTTGGCTGGATAAGGCCGTTTAAACGACGGCTCTGGTATACGCTTCTCCCTTAAGGCCCATTCATGACGTTCTGCCACCCTGATGAGATGCGCGAAAGTTTGACAGCCTGAGGTATTAAGCTTCTCGAAGTACTCGAGCGGTAACGTCTTCAGAAACAGATCTACTAACTCCTCCTCTGGGATGGGTGGCTTGACATGGGTAGCTATCGCTCGCCACCTCTGAGCAAAAGTACGTATAGACTCATTCCTTCCTTTCAGGGTCCTCAACAGGTCTTCCCTGGTAGGCGCTGTAGCCGTGTTGAACTTGTATTGGTGAAGGAATTCCTCGGCCAGGTCTTCCCAATTGTCATACTCTTCCATGTCGAGCTCGATAAACCACGCCAGTGCAGCGCCAGACAGGCTCTCTTGGAATGTGTTCATCAGCAGTGGGACATAGTCAGAATAATGCGCCATTTTACGCAAGTAGTATTTCAAATGAGCCCGAGGACAGCCTGTCCCATCGTATTTTCTCACAAACTCAGGTTCCTTGTACCCAGCTGGAACTTCTATCTTGGCGAACGGCGAGATTTTGTCGAACCGAGCCAACTCGTATCCTTGGCTACTAAGACACTCTTCGATCTTTGCCAGCCTCCTCGCGCCTTCCTCAGTCCCAGCCACGGGTTTCTCTTTCTTCTCCCTTCTAGGTCAACTACGACGGTGAAGTCTTAGGGGGTGCTTCCTTCTCGGGTTCAGTACTCGCAGTCTGGTTGGTATCTGAGCCAGTAGATGTACTGGTATTTGTAAACGGACTGGTCTCTGGTGCAGTAAGGGACTTCCCTTGTGTGGCAGTCATCATCGCCTTCATTTCTGCCATCATGGCAGCTATCATGTTTATCTGGTTCTCGAGATTGGCCACCCTAGGGCTCAATTCCTCGCGTTCCATTCTTGTCCTAAGACGGGTTCTGATACGGCTACGTGGCACTTACGTGATCAATGGGTACCTGAAAAGAGAATTTATACAAATGAGTATGATGGATGAAAATGACGAGTCGATCCATGACAACTCTCTAGACCCAAGAAATGGAGCCAATATGATCAAAAGATTAATTCAAACAAGTTCCGATTTCGTTAGCTTTTACGAGAAAATTCATATCAGTTCCACAGAATTCGAAAAAGTGCCAAACTTTGCAAACTGATAATTAAGACAATGATGTACAACTTTCATTTTTTGAGATTGGGAAGATTTCTCATGGATTAGTACAGTTTAATACTTCTTTCTAAAATCTCAGAAAACTGATTTATCCAGTTTTTACTTTGAAAATAAATAGGTCATCAAAAATGAGAATTGTTGCCCAAAAATTTCTAGTCCACTAATTAAAAGCCCAATCCACAACTTTCATGTTTTGATTTTTCTCAAAAGAGCACGTTTTCTAGTGATAAACGGAGAAACAAAAGTGAAGTTGAGAAAATTCTAGAACCCAGACAGTTTTTCTTTCACCTTAAATTCGGTAATAAATGGAAAATGCATTGAATTGATTCAAAATTTTTTTGAATGATGAATTAGGGTCTTGTGAATGTTTTCTGTGAAGATTTTATGGGTCAATTAAAATTATAAAATTTAATAAAAATTATGTAATACCAGAAAGTTATATCTGAACAGTAACCTTTATTACAAGAAAAGCTCATAAAGTCATGAAAATGCAATTAAACGGAACAAGAATCCTAAACATGGCAAATCAAGCTGTTTTTCTTTTCTTTGTAGCGACGCAATCTATAGACGAACGGGCCTCCAACTCTTTCCGAAGTCGTGCATTCTCCTTAGCCAAAGTCTCATTTGTTTTTTCGCCTTTTGCGCCTTCTTTGCATAAGTCTCGATCTCGGCTTGACGAGTGGGCTTCACGATCACCAACGGGAACTTCGGAAGCATGTGAGTTGGTATTACATGGTGCTTAATATACTGGGCCTTCGCATGATAACGTCTTTCCTTTCCCTCGAGCTCCTCCTTGAGTAGTGATAGTGAGCAAATCTTGGACTTGAGCCAAGTTTGGTCAAGATGCTTGATCTCGGTTCATAATTCTCGGCTGCAACGAATTCAACTTGAAAAGTGTTTGGCCCCAAAGGTGATGCCGAAGCGCGTACGAAATTGGCCAAACAGGAAACTCGGAATGATAAACGAGGAACAATATGTTCTCTCAATTCAATTTACTAAAAAATATCAAGTCTGCCTTGAGAATCCCTAAACACCCCTTTTATATGGTGTTAACCCTAATCTAAAATAGGAAACACGAATATTGCAAAAAATAAAACGCCACTAAAAAGAAATCTCGAAAATACAATAAAATAATAATAAATCTCTGCTTATCGGTAAAAATTGCCGCAACCGGATGCATCATCCTCCCCTGCTAGAGAAAAGATTCGCCCTCGAATCTGCTTCGTCTTC
Organism: Psidium friedrichsthalianum; assembly: GCA_019149425.1. Taxonomy (NCBI): domain Eukaryota; kingdom Viridiplantae; phylum Streptophyta; class Magnoliopsida; order Myrtales; family Myrtaceae; genus Psidium; species Psidium friedrichsthalianum. The sequence continues at coordinate 16,453 of JAGVVM010020305.1, forward strand.
ACTGATAATAATCTCCTCGGATTCTTCCTCGTCTACATAATAGGGACCCCAGTGCTCTGGTGGCAACCCGGTGGCATCTCCTCCGGACGACATCAGCAAACTCCTCAAGCAAAGGCCAATCTAGTGAGAGGAATTTCAGGACCTCAGAATTCTGCTCCACAACAACAACAGCAAAAGCTCAGGCGCGCGCACCGCCTCTTCTGGAACTCCGATCTGGATAACAGATTATTCTTCACTTCCTTTCTCAAATCAGTAGGGCCCAGGGTAATAGTTCTACCATCCTTCTTAAAAGTGTAGGTATTTCTAAAACCATCATGCTGCGTTTTCCTGTCGAATTGCCACGGTCTCCCCAACAGGATATGACAGGCGTCCATGGGAATCACATCACACCACACCTCATCAGTATATTTCTTGCCAATCGAAACTGCACAAGACACCTTTTACTACCTTCATCTCGTTCCCCTTTTTGAGCCACGACATTTATATGGTGAGGATGATCCTCCGTTTTCAACCCAACCTTTCCACCATAGTAGTGGAAACTACGTTCTCGCAACTCCCTCCATCTATGATCACATTACATAATTTTCCTCCACTAGTACACTTAGTATGAAAAATATTATGCCTAAGCCATGATTCATCTTCCGTAACAGCAACATTCAAAACTCGACGAACAACTAAGGACTCACCAGAATCTGCATAAATAATCTCGTCCTGCTCGGACCAGCGTCCTCTGGTTCCCCATCGGTTCATCATAACTGGCTCCTCGTCATAGACCATTCTCTACAAACGTCACAATCTGACGGTTTGGACAATCAGCAGCGAAGTGTCCTAACCCCTGACACTTGAAGCAACTGCTTAGCTGCAGCTCCTCTCCTGCTAGTCCCGCATTACTCTGCTCCCCTGCATGTTGTAGGCTTGGAACTCGCATCTTCTAACTGCTGTGGTGTCGAGTTAGCCGAAGAACTCCCCGCCTTTTCCTCGAAATCTTTGCCGGACCATCGATTTTGGAATTTGGAGGTATGCCCTTTCTCTTAAATTGTGACTCCACCTTCAAGGCTAATCGGACACATCCTCATATGTCCAATATTGCTGCAAGTGGAATAACATCCGAAATTTCCTTCGTAGCCCGGCCAAATATCGAGCAACCGTTTGCTCATCTTCCTCATCCCACATCACAACGCATCCGCAAACGATCAAAACTCCTCGTATACTCCTCCACCGTTGAATCTCGCTGCCTAACGTTATGATATTCAATAAACGCTTCCTGCCTATAATGAGTAGGCAAAAATTTCGTTGCAGCATTTTTTTCATCTTATCCCAGCGTTCCACTTTCGATTTTCCTTCCCTAGCACGTTGTTTCTTAACATGCTCCCACCAGATCGAGGCATGCTTCCGTAACTTGATAGCTACTAATTTAACCTTTTGCTCCTCAGTTAGATCTTTAATATCAAAGACCCTCTCTACTGTATGTAGCCAATCAATAAACTCATCAGGATGAGTCTTACCTTCAAACTCAGGAATCTCGATCTTCATCCCGATATTCCGAAAAGGTGAACGATGTCCAGGTCGCATCCCCGATTTCGCCCCTGGTTCCGAACCCCAAAAGGGTTCACGTCTTCCTCCTCGTCGTAGGATGTCGCATCAGATTCCTCTTCTTCGGATTGAACGCCCAACCCAACCTGCGCGAGTTGTCGTTCCAAATCCTGGATTCGCCGTCTCTGTTCCTCAATTTCCACGTCTCGTGGGTCTCTGTGACGCGGCTGTTCGTCTGCTTCAGGAACGACTCCACGCCCCCGGCCACCACGACCTCGCCGTCCACCACGACCACCACGATTCTGTTCAGCCATCGATTCAAAGCAACCTGTGCTCTGATACCAATTGATGCCGAAGCGCGTACGAAATTGGCCAAACAGGAAACTCGGAATGATAAACGAGGAACAATTCGTTCTCTCAAATTCAATTTACTAAAAAATATCAAAGTCTACTTGAGAATCCCTAAACACCCCTTTTATATGGTGTTAACCCTATCTAAAATAGGAAACACGAATATTGCAAAAAAAAAGCCACTAAAAAGAAATCTCGAAAAATACATAAAAATAATAATAAATCTCTGCTTATCGGTAAAATTGCCGCAAACCGGAGGCATCAAAAGGTGTGGAAA
>JAGVVM010020308.1:0-10016 GCA_019149425.1 Psidium friedrichsthalianum
ATATATCAAAGTATCGAGTCCAAAGAAATATTAGGAACCGGCCAAGTAAATTGTCTTCTATCTAGGAGTATTCCCATCTATCAATTTTAGAAACAGATAACACTGGATTCGCCAAGATTCATGAAAATGAGTGGATCAAATATGAGCAGCATAATTAAACCATCTACTTTTGGAGTACATATATATTTTTTTTGAAGTTACTCAGTGGGAGGATGGGTATTGGTAATATCCAACGCCAGCAAACGTAGGCAATAGAGATGCACATTAGGATCTTTCTTTTGCTTTTGAACAAGGTTACGTGTACAAAGCAAGTTCCATAGCTAGTGTACAAAATTTTGCAGCTTCTCGTGATCGTTGGTTGCGGGAACACAGAATTTTGTACAGCAGTTTCTGCGAAGACTTTGGATGCCAAGCATTACTCATCCTATGAACATAAGACATTTAACAGGAAATTGAGATGCGATATACGTACAGGTGATTACCCAAGAGCAAATGAGTGAACTCAGACAATGGCGTTACATTATCAAGAGAGAGACTAAGCAGTGAGGTTTTCAATCAAACATTTGCAGGCATGTTGACTGTTACCTAATCTCCTCCACGTCGGGCTTCTCAAAGTGCAGACTTGAACCTCGGAATTGTCCAAGAAAACACGATGATAGCGACTCGTGATCCTATACACGATCTTGATCACCTTGTAATCCTTCTCGGTATCGTCGAACCCGAACCCCAACACCATCTCTCGTTTCCACTGGCGAGCGTCCGAGTCCGGAAGCTCCCAGTACTCCCCCGTGAGAGGATTGTACACGTAGATGTCGTCGCTGTACAGAGCATTCGCCAAGCAGAGCAATCCCTCGCTCGACCCAACGACGTCGAACTCCGGCGGGACGACGATGTACGGAGGGTGGAATTTCCTCGCCCGTCGATTCCTTGCGTCGCCGCCGGAGACGTCGTCGACGAAGTAGAGCTGGCTCCGGAGGGGGTGGTCGCAGTGGAAGACAAGGGAGGGGTCGTGGGAGGACGCCGCGCCAGGTCGGTGGAGCTGGAGGAGGAGCGGGTCTCCCGCCAGGGCTCGCCACGATCGGCACACGAACTGGGCTCGGAACAGAGACGGCGCGGGGAGTCTCGATAGGATGTGGACGATGATCTCGCGAGGGAGAGTGTCAATGGTGACGCTATGGGACTGTGACGGTGAGGGTGGGCGGTATCTTCTCGGGTGATCGCTTCGTCCATACTTGCGCTGCGAGCCGGAGTCTGGTTCTGATTCCATGGAGGAGGGCTGGTATCAGATTGACGGTGAAGAAGGGATTGATGAAGACAAAGAGGAATGAGGACGACTTCGACGATGACGGAACCAATGATGACTATGTTGGTTCGGATCTTTCGGAGATGACGAAAACGTAGAAAAGGGAGGGGCGGCGGGGCCCGAAATGGCAAATAGCATAATTTTAGAGAGCAAAATAGAAAATTGAATTATTTAAATTCTGGGTCCATCTATAGTAGGAGTGAGCAAAAGAACCACGATTCAACCAAATCGAATCGGACCGTACCCAACCGGCTAATTTTGGATCGTAACCGATGGATACGGTTCGATTTTCGGTTCCAATTTTCCAAAACCGGCAGGTATCGGTTCGGTCCTCGGTTTCGGATGGAAATCATCCAACTGGCCCAATCGAACCGGTTTCTATATAATATAAATAGGCCAATTATTTTAATGAAATCATATCTTAAATATTTAACCCATCCGTTCCAAAAAAAAAAAAAAGCCTAGACCCGCAAAATGAAAAAAGACCCTACCCTAATCCAACTCTCTTCGCACTCAGTCGCTCTTGTTGTACAATTCAATTGCACATCTTTTTCTTTTTCTAGTGCAATGGACAAATTGTCACTTAGTCGGTACCCTTGAGTTGTTGAGAATTTTGATTTACAAGGTAAAAAAAGGAAATGAAAATTATAAGTCTACTGTTATATAGTTTTATTGAGTCATATTTATGGGATTAATATTCAACTTAATTTTTTCATGAAACGAGTAGGTGACGTTAGGACCGTAACCAGGATCCAATCAAGAACCGAACCGGACCGGTGGTTTAATTCTCGGTTGGATCCATGAAAAAAACGGTTGGTTCACGATTCACATTTTGTAGAACCAATCCCTAATGGACGGTTCTCGGTTCTAGGGTAGAATTATTCAACCTGTGAACTGATCACCCCTAATCTATAGTGAGTCCCCCCCCCCCTCTCGTTAGAGTTCGACGCACAGCCTTAAATTTTAACATGTTACTTTCTCGTTTTCTGAATCCTCGGGGTGGTTGTGAACGCAAGGAGCAGGAACTAAAAAATGTCGCCGAATTGTACTAAGAAAACACCTGGTGAGGCAAAATTTGCTAGCACACCTTTTAATTTTATCAATTTAGTTTTATATTTTTCACTTATACTAACTTAATCCTAAACATTTTGATGATTTATCAATTTAACCATAGAAACTACTAGTTTGATTGTCTAACAGTACTGTTAGTGTCACGTCCCGGATCCGTCGGACGCGCAATATCCCTTCACCTATCAATTCGCTCATCGCCTGGCCAACTCTAGCGACGGCCCAGGACTCGTCGTGGCCAGACGACAGCTAACGAATGCGAGAGTGGAAATGTACTCCCCTGACATACACACATGCAGGATAGAGAGATAGAGAGACTACAACGTAACAAAAGTAAACATTTATATTATATTATTAACAGCATTTATATGCAACTCTCAAAAGATAATACAGGGTCTCCTACTCCCCAAAAGATGAACAGAACGCTAAGTCTACTCTGACTCAGTTCCGAGGACGGTAACTCCTCAGGGTCTGACTCATCTAGCATCAGGGGATCAAGCTCGGAATCACTATCACTGGCCATCGGGTCAAACTCAAACTCGTTATCCTCGCCATCTATCTCCATAACCACATCCCCATCTGAATCGAAGGTGTCCATCAACTCGGGGTCTACAACCTCACCTTTGAAGGTCAAGGGGTAAACCGATCCCCTCCAATCCGATATAGGTGCAGGCACATCAAAACCTTGAATCGGATGCCTATAAAATAATCATGACCGAGACATCCAGGCCTCGAATTGGTGGGGCATCAGGTGTTCACCTCCCATATCTATCCACACTGTACTATTAACCTTCTTATACGAGGTAAAATCTGCCGGAGGGTAAATGGTATCGTCGGTCTTTATCTTAACAGGTATTCTGAACCGAATAAAATGGGAACTCATCTCAGAACCTGGGATCTGAAATGACGATCAGCCAAAAATATGTGAGTTGAAACTTAGCAAGCACGTGCCTAGACTTAATTTAGAATGTAGCATATATATCAGGCCAGAAATTTAAATCATCACATGTATATTGTGCTCTCAGATCATACAGATGCCAATGCATATGCTCAATGATTCACTTGGGGTCTCCGGTGGCTCACTAGCACTTTCGGACTGATCCCCATCGGTGGCTCAACAGCACTTCCGGTCTCAGCCATGTCATAAACGTCTCAGGCCGTGCCTCAACTCGTGTCTAATCACACCGAAGTTGGCACTTTTGTCTCTTCAGCTACCCCGTGTCTAGCATGTTCAGGCACAAGTGCAACGACCGTGGCTCAATTAGCACTGCGATCGGCACCTCTTTATCATCCCGCATTCCTGATGGCCCCCTAGACATTGCCGGGCCGTCCCGCATGGTTCTACACACTCCGCCAAACGCACATGTCTCATGCTAGTATGTAGATCAATGACAAGCATCACAGAATTCTCAATTGGCTCACCTCATAAACACTCATGCAAGTCAGCTTTGCCACATACATTTCCTAAAATTATTCCCCAAAGCACACAATTCAACTCAAAATAAATCGAATATAATAACCAAGCACTTCACATTGTAAAAACTCGCATTTCAGGCCGGTTTTCACTCTAAGTCACCTAGGTTCAAAAGCAAGCAATCTGGCACACAGGACAATTTCTAGAGTCCACAAAAATTACCAATTGACCATTATGGTCAGAAATAATAGTTGACATTTGACGTCCAGAAAATTTAATATTTTTCATCATAAAATTTTTCCTACCAGTCCCTAGTATACTCGACATTCTAACTCAAGTTTAGAAATGTGCTCACCTAAAAATCAAGTTCGAGCTTGGGGTCGGCGGAACGATCTCAGTTGAACTAAACGGCGAACTTGGGTGAGCGACGGTGGCGAGGAGGCTCAGCCGAGTGACGACGAGCTCGGGCCATGGATGACGATTGAGCTCAGGAATGACGAACGAGCTCCGAGTAGTCGAGAGGACAAAGATGCAGCAGCAATTTCAAGTGCATCCGTGGAAGAGGAAGGCGTAGCAGCAACAACGGCCAAGAAATTTTAGGCGAGATGATGAGGAACCAGCTGCAAACAAACATAGGCAGAACAAGGTCATCTTTTATTCGAAACTGGAAATTCTCTAGGAGGTTTTTGGTCGATCCGCTTTTAGAGTATTGAAGTTTGAGGTCTTACGAGTACACATGCGAAAAATAGAGCTCGATTCGGGTACCGGATGACCCCGAACGAGTTAATTTCCTCCGGGCACGCGTGCAGGAACACGAGAAGAAGTTCAAGAGAGAGAGAGAGAGAGAGAGGTGGTTGAGAGAAAAATTAAGATGCAGCAACAAATTCCAACGCAGCTTACCGCATCAAAAGAAGGAAGAAAGAAGCAGCAACGTAGCAAATTTCCAACAACTCAGGCTCACAAGCAGCAGCAAATGGAACAAAAACAACAGTTGTAGCAGTAGAAAAATTCCAGCAACAACAAAGAAAGAAGAACCAGCTGCAACAGAAATTCCAGTCGACAGAGTGTCCAAGAAAGAAGAACGAGGAAGAAAGAAGAAGGAGCCAGCTGCAGCCCCTTCATTCATGCATGAACAGCAAGAGTTAGTGGGCTTAAATCATGCACAATTTGTCTCATCTGCATGGGAAATAGCTTCAGCTGGGATGGTGGAGTAGAGCAGCAGCAAGATTGATCAAAGAAAGAACTCTAGCTTAGCTGCAAATTGGAGTGGATAATTAAGAAGCACGTGAGCTTGATTTGGTCGGCAATGCAAGGGAGGAAAAGATAAGAGTATTGGGTCAATAAAATATGAACTTTCTTGTCCTCATGTGCATGCACTTCAGGACGTTACAGTTAGTTCTTTCTAACCACGAGATCTCTTAATTAATGAGTACTTCATGCAAAACATGTGGAGATAGTAGATGGATCTGCGGTTAAAATTGTACCATCCTCGACAATTTGTCAAGGAAGGATTTCTCTTTCGCCTTAAATCTTTTGACCACTTGATAATCCTTCTAACTAGTGTTGGCTGAAAATCACTAACATAGACGCTGGTCATTATATGTAGTGAAGACAGTGCTAACATGGATAGATTTTGCATTTTTTTTTCCTTTTTTCCTTTCTTTTTTAACCCTTTCTCTTTCTCTTTGGCCTGTGGCTGATACTCGACCATGTTGGCCACTACCCATAGGCGATCGCCCTCGCGGCCTTTGGCGAGGACTCAATCCTCGCAATGTGGCCCTTCACCGGCCATGATCGAGTACTAGCCACAAGCAAAAAGGAAAGAAAATGAAAAATAAAAGAAAGGAGAAAAAGGAAATTTTTTTCAACAAAAATGCAAAATTCATCTACATCAGCACTAGCATGTGATGTAGGATGGATGGTGGCCCACCGACATAACAATTTCGAGCTAATTGGCCGAAATGACTAAATTGGCAAGTCATTAAAAGGTTTATGATGAAACTGGTAAATCATCAAAATGTTAGGACTAAATTGACACAATTAAAAAGTTTATAACTATATTAACCGCCGTAAAATAAGTTCAGGACTTTTTGAACAACTCTCCAGTGGGTATTCTTGGTCGGCAAGTATGGATGGTCGACAAGATAATTAGTATTATTGACAACAAATACAAAGGAAAATTACTGAGTCACGAAACATGAGTGTCGATGGACAAAGCTTGGTTTAGTTGATAAGGCTGTGTATGGTAATGTTTTTATTCTGGGAATAACTTTTGGAACAAAACACTTTTTTTTTGTTTCTGCTTCCGACAAGGATTTCTAGGAATAGAAACACATTTGGTAATTGTATAAAGTTTTGTTCCCAGAACAGAAACGCGTTTGATAACTGCAAAAAAAATTCTGTTCCTAATTTTTTTATTTAATTTTGTTCCTAATCTTTTTCAATATGGACGAGATCAACTATAAAAAAAAGAAAGAAAGATAAAACGAATTAGAATTGAACAATGAAAACATGAAATATGTTTTCCATAGATAGGAAAAATTATGAGTTATACATAAGTGTTCCCAAGTAAATAAAATATGAATACATAATTGAAAAATACAAAATCATGGAAATTCTTGCATATCGTAGCCTAAGCATTTTCATCTCACTTGCCTGTGCATTCGGTACATCATCAGCAACCTCTTCTTTTGCAGACCCATATGCTTTGTGACAGGTGTCGAACATACTGCCCGTTGTCGATGTAGCAACAAAACTGGACTCGTCAGTTTGGTTCTAGTGCTCGCTGCAAGGAGGTTTGACTTGGCTAGGCACGACAAAGCAAGCTAGGGAGTCGGTTAGTTCAGCCGCTTGGCTGGAGAGAGATGTGGCGGCAGCTTAAGGTTGCAGCCGCTGGTGGAAGCACGGCGAAACGCCAAGGAAGAAGAAGACCACTTTTCTCTTTTCCTTTAGAAACCTTTTGCTTCTATCTTGTCTTTCTCTGCTTTGTGGTGTCGTGATCAGTCCCCCCTCTCTAATGGCCGTGTATTCTCTCTTTTGTGAAGCCTACCTCTTCAAGCCCTGAAATATTGAAATATTAGGTTTAGGTTTAATTTTTTTTTCTAACAAAACTTATTTAGTCTCGCCTGGGCAGTCCGATCGGTGCGGTTCCTCGCGAAATCGGGAACCCGGTTAGTGCCCCCTGAAGTCGGACCCAATCAGTCGGTTCGGTCTGATTCGGGCAATTCCCATTTTGGTCAATCCGCCTCGCTCACCCCTGCATGCTATCATTTCTTCCGAGAGTCCTTCAATCCAAGAAAGAACCGTCTATGTTGAATTTCAGAGGCGCAATTTCTAGGTGAATCCACTGTTCATGCTTTGACTTGATTCACCTTATTTGCGTTGTCTCGCAAAATTCTTATTTTCACTGAGAGCGACATCGAGTATTAAGCTCGGACCTGGTTTGCGAGACAGAAATTACGAGTGTATTTATAAATCACAAGAATTCAGCAAGCACTTACCTAGAAGGTAAGTCAGTGTTTGAGTCAAATAATTCGAACATCTATTTGTCCATTCTAATGATTTCTAGCGTTGAAATTGCGATGCACGGCCTCAGATCTGACCAGGTTTCTCTTGTCTAGCGATAGAGGAGGAAGAGATGTACGGTAGCTTTCAGAGATTGTAGACAAATGGGGGAAACATGATCATCTAAGGCCTTCCTCTTGTACATATTCCCTCGAGAAGGCCAGGCATCGGTGGAATAAATTACGTTATACCCGTTTCAGTGAATTGGACTCTGCTCTTAGGCTTGTCCAAACAAGCCTATCAGGGTCGACTCGGATCGATTTGAACTTGATCAATTCAAGTTGTGAGTCGAACCACAGATTGATCCTCCACTTCTTTTATTCGTTGTAAGCTAAAAATGCATGAAAATATGCCTCCCATGACAAAACACGCATTGTTCAATAGTAAAACTGATGAAGTTGCTAAGGGTATAGTCGAGGATCAGCTCCGAATGGCCAAGTGGACTGAGAATGACAGCCTTCGGTCTGTACAATAGGTATTTGGTCCACAATCGGGCCCTGAAGCACCTTCGTGCCGAGCCTTAAAGGACTTTCAGATGACTCCACAATGAAGTTGCTAAGGGTATAGTAAACCATGTGAATTCGAGATGCTTTCCCACTCCTGTTGCGTAAGCATAATCAATTGATGTAATCCCTCCTAAACACATAATTGTCACTGTAAGTCCAGAAAAAGCCTAATCAGTCACCATATAAATCATATTAAGACAGGCCATCTAGAAGAGAGTAAATGCATGTAACTGGGATGCGCCTCCTTTCATATCCACTAATAGATAGTCACTCAGATCCTACTTGTGCTGCTAACATGGACAATGGAATGGAACCACTTTGGCAGCCCTTCCAACCTAAGATCTATGGCTTTGTCACGATTCGGGTCATAACGAACTAGGGCTCTGTTATAGTATTCCAACAAGATGTCGCCATTCCTCAACATCCCCAGGACCCTCACACATAATCCGCACCTTTTGCGCATCAGAATTCCGGAATTCTCGCAAGACGGGTCGTTGGATTCCTCGTGTTCAGGGCTTTGGAGCCCCTTGGGCAGGTAAGATCCAATGCTGTAGTCCTTGATCCATGACTCCTTCATGCCGTGCTCTTTCATGACCCAAATCTCTAATGCTCCCCTCGGGGACAGAACAGCTGCAGAAAGACAACCTCCGAGCTCCACCAGATCAAACTTGTTCCTCCAGAAATCCTCGCATTCGGGTTCAGGGACATTCCTGAATTGTTCATCGGACAAGTCAAACGATACGATCCTGCAATTTCCATGCCTGACTCCTGAAGCGGTCCAATGGAGTTTTCTGTTAACAAGAGGCTGCGAGGGCGTCGCTTTCAGGTAATGAACTGCATGACCTGATATGAAAGAATTGAGTCAAAACAAAATATCAGGAACTCCCCAAGTAAATTGTTTTGTATGTAGGAGTATTCGCATCAATCAGTTATAGAAATACATAACACCGGACTCGCCAAGATTCAGGTGAAGATCAAAATGAGTGGATTAAATATGCCTAGAATATTAATACTATCTACTTTTCGAGTTCCTACATGTTTTTTGAAGTTACACAAAGAAAGCGGAAGGTTGGGTTTTTTGATAATATCCAACACCAGCAAACATAGGAAATAGATATTCGACGTCAGGATCTTTCTTTTGCTTTTGAACAAGGTTACGTATACAAAACAAGTTCCATAGCTAGTATACAGAATTCCGCAGCGTTCTCGTGATCGGTGATTGCGGGAACACAGAATTTTGTGCACCAGTTCCTGCGAAGACTTTGGATATCTAGCATCACTCATCCTATGAACATAAGACATTTAGTAGGAAATTGAGATGCGATATACGTACAGGTGATCACCCAAGAGCAAATGAGTGAACTCAGACAATGGCGTTTACGTTAAAAAGAGAGAGATTAAGCAGTGAGGTTTCAATCAAACATTTCGCAGGCACATTTACTGTTACCTAATCTCCTCCACGCCGGGCTTCTCAAAGTGCAGACCTGAACCTCGGAATGGGACAAGAGAAGACGACGATGGCGCAACGTGATCCTATACACGATTTTGATCACCTTGTAATCCTTCTCGGTCTCGTCGAACCCGAACCCCAACACCACCTCTCGGTTCCTCTGGCGAGCGTCCGAGTCGGGAAGCTCCCTATACTCCCCGTGAGAGGATTGTACACGTAGACGTTGACGCTGTACAGAGCATCCGCCAAGCAGAGCAACCCATCGCTCGACCCGACGACGTCGAATTCCGGCGTGACGGCGCCGAACGGAGGGCGGAATTTCCTCGCCGGGCTGTTCTTTACGGCGACGTCGCCATCGGAGATGTCGTCGACGAAGTAAAGCTGGCTCCGGAGGGGGTGGTCGCAGTGGAAGACGAGGGAGGGGTCGTGGGAGGACACGACGGGGGGGAAACAATAAACACGTCGTGTGAATCCGCGGGGGGGTGCGTGAGCAGTGCGTAACGAATGGTGAGGCGGAATTATCATCGTGTCGCGGGCTGGTTCTGTACGGGTGTCGTGGGACGTGCCGGCAAATAGGAATAATGTACGTGCGTGAAACTTGAAAGATAAAATCAGGTTATGCGGTCCGTGTGTGAATGGTGTATGTGGGGGTGTCGGGCAGTGGGGATGCGGAGGGTGAGTGTGGTGGTAGCGGTGTGTGGGAGGCTAGGG
>JAGVVM010020309.1:0-27055 GCA_019149425.1 Psidium friedrichsthalianum
GTTCCAAATGACCCACTTCCTAATAGCTCGCCCTTTTGCCATGAGGTGATCCTTCCTCTGTGTACAGAAGAAGTAGATGGCTTTCTCACGAAGGGATGGTCTAGCAATTGCCCTACAGAAGGCTGATCATTCAGGTTTACTTGTAAGCATTTAAGAATTAAGTCTTGAGCCTCTCTAAATAAAGAATCAAGAACTGGATGAGGTTTGCTCCTGCTAATTCTAAACAATGCGTGCATTCCTTCTAAGTGAGAATATGGAGGCTGCCAGGTTAACAACTCTAAAATAGTACACCCTAGACTCCATACATCAGTTGCTGACCCATAGCTTCCATTCTTTACAACCTCAAGTGCCATCCAAAAAAGGAGTTCCTTCGACAGATTTAGCATCATTCATTTGGTGGCCTTTGCCAATCCAAAGTCTGCGAGTTTTACAGCTCCACCTGCATTAACCAGTATGTTAGCACCTTTGATAACCCTGTGGAGCACCTCCTGGTCATGGGCTTAGTCTTCTCTAGCCGCAACAACCTTTCAGAGGACCCTGCACTAAACCCCAAGTTTTGAGTGTTAGCCAAGTCTTGAATCATTACTCCTCTTTTAATCATGCCTGTTTTTTTCTTTTCTTTATATCACTGAGCGCACCCATTGCTGTTTACTTTTCTTCCATCCTCCACTATCAACTCCATCATTCTTCCAATAACCTTTATTTAACTTGTGTCTTCTTCATCTTTTGGTCGAGGGAATGAGCGGAGAAGAGAGAATCTGCTGCCGTATAGTGAATTCCCTCTTTCTTTTGGTCGTCGACTACCAATTGTCTTTCCCTTTTCCTATGTTTCAGATCACAAAATCCCTTCGCTGCTTTCTCGATTTTTGTTCAGATATTAATCTCGACAGCTTTTTCGTTGGATCAAATGACTTGTCACGGTTCTCATGCTTTTTGCTGTGTTTCTTTGAAATTTGGGCCCTCCCAGGGGAACAAGTGTTGAACCCTCATAGCTAAGCTGAGCTACAATATACACCCGTGATTCATTCATTCACAACTAATTGTAGCTACTTTATGGGACATTATAGATCACATCGTGCCGAGTAAATACTATGTGTGATTTGAAAATGAAGGAGTGTTTATGAGTGAGGGAGAAAGAAATCACTTGCATTGGCCGCACTATCTATGGAAGTTCTCAACTCGCGAGAGCTGGCTTTGATGCTGCGCTCTCATTAGCTCCAAAAAGAATAAACCTTATCAACAAATAAGGGCAACAGCTAAGTCCTTTGATTCTAAGGAGTCCGCAAGGTTGGCTTTCAGAAATGATGGAGAGATGATATTATCAAGTGACCAAACCCCTCACAGTAAATATCAAACATGGGTAGTGCATAGAGACAGCGTCTCACAGAAGTAGCGGGTCTAGGTCGAGATCCATTAAACGATAAATTGAATTAGGAAAATCAAACACAATAATGAAAAATGCACCATCAGGCATTGAAAAATTTGAACCATTAGAGGATAATGTCACGACTCCAGAAATACAAAATCGAAAATTACAGAGCTAAAATGAATTTTCTATAATTTTTCAATTAATCTGAAAATAAGATTAACAAAGTAATTCCTGATTTCAAATTAGTTTTTGCAGATTTTCCTCTACCAAATGAAGAGAAAATTAAGAGAAAAATATTGACTATTTTTTTTATATTTTTGTGGCCTCAAATGTTATTTTTCCCTAATTTTCAAGTATTTTTTTGTATTTTTTTGAAAATTTTAAACAATAAAAAAATATGAAAAAAAATTTTTATTCAAAATTGGTTCCTTAGGCTTGGTAAAGGCTTCCAAAGTTAATTTTGTAATTTTTCCATTTTTTCTTGATTTTCTATGAATTTTCAAAAATAAAATGCTAAAAAATACTAAAAATATGAAAAATCATTTTTTGTTCAAAAATGGTTCCTTAGACTTGGCCAAGGCCTCCAAAATTGGTTTTGTACTTTTATGAATTTTTATGAATTTGTTTATAATTTTTAAAGAGAAGATGTGATTAAAAATCAGGTATCAACAGTTACCCCTCTTTGAAAGGAAGCTCGGTAGAGGTTCATTTCAAAGACGAGATGACATCTGAATCCTAATTGACTCAGCCTAGGGAAATAAAAGGAGTTGTGACATTCGATCTCCAATACCTCTCTATATAAGTTCTTATCCAAACTCGGCTTGAAGAGGCTCTTATAAAGTGAGAAAGAGATAGAGAAGAGAGTTTACCTGGCACTTACCTGCCCGTCATATGGCTATTGCTTGACATGAATGCTCTTTAAACAGACACCCAAAGATTCATTCTAAGGATATCCCGAGGAGGTTAAGATTTGACCCTTATGATAGGTCAACTCATGGCAGAGTTCCTAATGAAAGGACTCTGGTAGTGATCTATCCCACTTAAAGGATTCGTCTGTATTTTGACTAGTATGGTGGGTCATACCATGATAGAACTCCTAATCAAAGGATCCTAATGATTAAAATTGATTGAGACTTGACCTGTATGGTAGGCCACTCTATGGAAATGCCTGTAAGAAGGACTTGGTGCCTGTAAAAAGGACTTGATACCTGTAGGAAGGACTTTTCAAAATGGTTCACTCGATATGGGATCTACCGAAAGAATGCCTGTAAGAAGGACTTTGTGCCTGTAAGAAGGACTTTTCTGCTTGTAAGAAAGACTTTTGAAAACGGACCGTTCCGTATTGGGGTTTTCAATGGAAGAGCTCTAGAGACTGTATACCCTACTAAAAGGGCTCGTCTATGTGGTGCCTGCAACTCAGTATTTGAAAGGACTGTTCTGTATTGAGATTTCCAATGCAAGGGCTCTAGAGACGTTACACCCACTAAAGGGCTCGTCTATGTGGTGCCTGCAACTCAGGACTTGAAAATGGATCTTTCAGTGTTAGAAGTCACCAATGATTACCTAAATGTCACTTTTTTAGGGTTGACAGAAGAAATATTGACTGAAAAAAATGATTTTTGGGCACCAATCTGGGATCTGGAGAGACCAGAAATCCTGCAGAAGCTCAAACCCAAATTATCTTACCATGAAGGGTGCTATTCTAGGATCTAGGGAGACCAGAAATCTTGTAGAAGCTCAAATCCAAATTATCTTACCGTGAAAGGTGTCATTCTGGGATCTGGGAAGATCAGGAATCCTTTAGAAGCTCAAATCCAAATTATCTTACTATGAAAGGTGTCAATCTAGGATCTAGGAAGACCAATAATCCTGTAGAAGCTTAAATTCGGATTATATTCTTCTGTCGCTTTAGGAATAAACCAAAGAGGTAGAGATCAAAATATCTCAAACATTTCTATTTTCGAGGCGAATCATGCTTCATCGAAGAAGGTGGATACCTATATGTGCCGCAATAAATTCAAGTGCCTTGATAATCGTCAGAATTCATTCTCTTGAAAGGTTCAGATTGGAGATATACTTACTTGAGGATTTAGAAGAAACGCCGGGTGGTTTCTCGACAAATAGGCTTGTTCATTCATTAATCGCCGAGTGAATTTTGAGACATTAAAAGGTAACTCGAACATCGAGAAAGTGTTACCTATCAGGTAGTGTCAGAGGTAACATATGTAAGAATTTTCATCAATGAGTTCATCGGTTCATGCAAAAACTATTCAGCTAAGTTTACAATGATTAGAAGCAGTCTATGTAATAACTCACAATACAATCAGTCAAAATGTGGATCATGCACAACTATTCTGTCACGTTTGCATTACCAACTCTGTTCCAGGAGGTTATCACAATATGAACACTTCGAATGTAATCTGAATAAGGGACTTCAGTCTGAAAAAGCTTTCTCTCATTCTCGAGAAAGGCTGTTTATCATGATTACAGGATTGAAAAGAAATCACTCAATCTTACCATCATCGCATTCAGTAAGGGTTTAAGAATCTCGCAAATTGGTACGATCGAGCTGATCTGGACGTCTTGATTAGAACCATAATGTAGGCTAGGTCAAAGGTTTACTAAAGGGGACTCTTTTGAGCCAAGACCATTGACAAAAAAGTCTTTATCACATGCTCCGGGTTTACAAGTCAAGAACCCTACAAAAATGGGAGAGAAATAATCTTGCTTGTACCTTTTCGAGTGATGCTTAAAATCATTCAACTCTACGTTAACTCAAGCGCTTTAATCAGAAAGGACTTTCACGGGTTGTAACGTAAGTTAAGATTAGGGACCAAGGAAGTAAAAGGCTTATTTTGGCCCAAAAAATATATGAGGTGAGTTTGACATTAGTGATCATTATATCTTTATCACCAGTCTCGGCCCTCTAAAATAGTCTTCAAAGGACACCATCATTGTATGAGGAATGTGTCAACTTCTGCTGATACCATCGTTACTTCCGAATGGTGGCCTTCAAAGAACACCATTGTTGTATAAGAATGATATCAACTTCTGCTGATACCGTTGTCACTTCCGAAAGGTGTAAACTTCGACTGAGTATATTTTGTAATTTTCACTTCTTTGAAGAGTTTTCTCTTGCATCCGGATCCCATTAGGGATTTACAAAAGGAGACAATATGTTTTCACTGAGTTTACAAAATACACATGTAGAGTCCAAAGGCATTCAAAAATGAACATTGATTTGAATGAGCATTGGCCTTGCTTTTGATTTGCATTTTGCTTTTTCATGCCGAAGACTGGCCCTTTTTTTTAAAGGAATTTTCAAAGATTGTGCCGTTATACACATCCATATCAAAGATCATATTTGAAGTGTTGACTCGGGAACTCTATGTAGACCTACTTCTTCTGAGTTCTTTTGCATTGAGGTGGTGCCATCTTCATCTTGGAATAAACAATGATCACCAACGGGGTTTTAGGAAACGAATATGCAGGCTCAATTGGGCGATGCAAAGGATAAAAGTGTATCGGATAGAGAAACGAATGCTTTTCGTCATCTTAAGGCACTTGAATTATCGTGCGAGGTTGAAAGCAAAAAAACACTAGAAAATTGATGTTAGTTCGAACAACAAAATTTCTAACCATTTACCTTGTGCTATTGTTGGGACTACCTCCATTTGACCCTGGTGTGGGGTGATTTTTTACAGGGGTAACGAAATGAAACCGCTGCTCAAATGGGTTGTCAATGGTCACCTGTGGTGTTTAACAATAGAGAAATGAACACCTGCTTCCTTTCGGCTATTGTACCTTTTGTGAGAAAACCTATTGCCTTGGGGAACACGGAACCTATTTAGCACACGACTCACCGTAGATTTAAAATGTAGGATGTTACGCCTCGAAGCGTACGGGCTCGTGCCATCCCGCCACTCAGTTCAATTCGCTCGCATTTGCCTGGTCCACGATATGCGACGGCCCAGGAATTCCATCGCGACCATACGACGCATCTGACAACTTATACCTGCGGAAGCTATTCTCCAAATTTCCATACATACATGCATACGATAATGGGGTAGAAGGAAATAAAGAAGGCGGTCGACATTAATAGCTTAACGTAACATACACACACACATATATATATATATATATATATATGTCAGAGTGTCAAGTACAGACCACCAGAAGAGGACATCAAAATATTACTCCAAAAATCCATACTCAGTCAGACCCCCTTCACCTAGGGTCCACCATCTAGTCCTCGTTAATCTCGCTCCAATCAGATTGCCAGGGGAGCTCCTCCGGGTCCCCCATTTCCAATCGGGAGGGAGGCTCGATGTACATCGGATCGTCCTCGACATGGTCATCAATCACCATCGGTCTGGACGACGGAAGCTGCTCCAGCGGCTCGGGGTCAAGTACCTCTCCCCCATAGGCACCAGGTTGGAAAAGCATAGGGTCCTCCTCCTCTGCGATCAGGACTTCATCAGGGTGCACGGGTCCCACGAAGATCTGGTCTCTCTCTACTATCGATGCCTCGTACCTATATGGTACTAAGAGAGGACTACCATGATTTACCCATATAGTAGTCAGCTGTCTGTACCAAGGGGTACCATCTTCCTCAACGTAGCGGCCTATCTCGGTCTCGACTTCCACAGGGAGTCCAAAAATTGCAGGGGATCCTGCCATCACTACGGCCTGGGATCTGAAAAGTTGGCAACCAATGCCAGTGAGTCGAGGACTCAGCAAGCTCGCCACTAATCCTAGCGTAGGATAAAGTATACTAGCAGGTTTGGTCCTAACCTGTAACTCTAAGGTCAGTCGGCACTCTCCTAAATCGGCCCTCTCGACAGTGACACAAATAGGGTACAATGAACGTGGCCCAATTTAACTTAGCAATTCGTGCATTGCCCGAGAATAAATTCCACATGCCAAAATGTACGAACGAAACAGGCCATATTTGCAGACTCAATATTCGATGCTCGATGCTTAGCATCAGAATACCACTCGACCCGCGTAAAAACGCATCAAGTCCGATCCGCGTATCGTACGCCTCAGGCCCGTGCCCCAACCCGCGTGTGGAACGCCTCAGGTTGACACGCTTATCCCTCCAACTTCCCCGCGTAAACACGCCTCAGGGCCGACCTCCCCTTATCATTCCTCTCAGTGATACATGTCATGCTTGCAATCATTTTTCAACCCAAACACGCCACACATAACGTAGGGTGCAAATCAGGCGTTCTCAAGAAATGTACATACACAAGCAGAGCATAACAATCCATCATTTAATCACAGCGCAACGATTAGCATAAGCAATATGCAACCCTGAATAGTATAAGTGCCTCGCACATGAATTTCTATCGACGGGGTCTTAGACCAATACCTTGCCCTATTTCAAGGATCTTCAGATACTTAGACTCAAATCTCGATTCGTGGTCCGCTTTCACGACTAGAACCCATGAGACTCCATCTTGAGAGTTCATTCTCACATGAGTGTTCTATTTGGATTTCCCAAATTAAGCCCATTTGTCCCGGATCAATTAAGTTGAGTCTTGAATTTAATTAAGCCTCATTAGCCCCATTTCAAGTCCAAGTGAAGTCTTGGCCCATCACCCCTCTTAAGCCCATGATTTATTATTAGAAACATGTCTCGAAATGGCCCATCAGATATTACTATTCACGCCCAAGGCCCAAGGCCCATTAACTACTCAAGCTCATTAAGCCCAAATTGATTTCCTAAGCCCACCTATTATCCTAGGCCCTAAATCCTCACATCTAATTTCATTTTCACAGCCTAATGGACCTCTTAATTCTCGCCTAAAGCCCAAGCCGACAATAGTAGATCTAAGTTCGTATGCCCATTATTGATTATTTGGCCCTAAATTGAACCCTAAGCCCAACTACTATCCTTGGCCCATCTTTTGGACATCCAAGACCATTATTTCCAGCCCATTGGACCCCTTCAAATTCACGCCTAACCCAAGCTCGTGAAATTTAGCCTAAGCCCATTAAGCCCTAATTGTTCATTTTAGCCCAAAATTGGACCCAAGCCCATCTATTACCCATAGCCCATCATTTACACGCCCAAACCACCAAACACAGCCCATTAACACCCTCAAATCACGCCTCAAGGAGTCCCAAGCCCACGATCAGCACGCATCAACCAAAACCTCAAGAACCGTCTTAGTCGTTATACGCGTTTTAGCTATTCCTTGTTGATCTACACACGCAAGGCAAACCAGCGACCAAACCACACACATATACCTCATTCCTAGACTAAGATTAGAGGGTTTGCTTACCAAGATGTGGCTGGAACAGCGACGAGGAAGACGAGGACACCGGGAGGCCGTTTTGGGGCTCACGGTCAACGGAGGTGCTCCGCAATTTGACAGGCTGAGTGGAGGCTAAACGGGGCCGTAACAAGCTAGAAAATAAGAATATGACGTGGATATAAGTAGACATGTGTTGACACTTGATTTTTGACCAATTTTATTTTCAAAAATTCATAAAAAAATCCATAAAAAATGAGAAAATTGAGAAATCAACTTTGGAGACCTCAGCCTAGCCTAGGGAACCAATTTTGAACAAAAATAATTTTCCTTATTTTTCGTATTTTTCTGCATTTTATTTTCAAAATTCATAAAAATCCGGCGGTTCCGAACCGCCAGCCCAACGGCTACTAGCCATTAGGCTTCAACGGCTATTAGCCGTTACTAGCCGTTGGGCCCAACGGCCGGGGCAACGGTATTTTAGCCATTGCCCTTTTTTTTTTTAAATAATTATATATCAAATATTTTCTTATAAATACCCCCTCCCCCCTTCATTTTATTCACAACTTCTCTCATTTTTCTTCTCTCAATTTCTCAATTCTCTCAAATTCTCAATCTCAAATTCTCTCAAGTCGCGAACTCAATCCACTTTCATTTCTCTCGAAATTCTTCATTTCTTTTTTGTTAGAAATTCTCGAAAAATGGCAAGTGGAAGCCGTGGCGGGAGGGGTAAGAGTCCGATGGCGCCGATGGGATCGTCCAATTATCCTCAATCTCATAATCCTCAAGATATGCATATTATGGCTTCGACGACGACGAAATTGAAATCGACAATATGCCAAATGTCAAGCAGCCCGTTCCAACACAAGGTAGCATGAATCTCCCCACGAAGAAGCGTCAACAACGATGGAACGAGAGGGGTCATCCACTTCCTCGATATGGAGCACTTCACGAAGGCGCACATTGAAGAAAAAAAATATCAACTTACTTGCAAACATTGTGGAAAAAATTACAAATTCGTAAGTGGTCAAGGCTATGGAACATTTCAACGGCATTTGAGGTCAAAACATCCAACGCTAGCGGGATCAACACTTGTCAACAACAAATTTCCGAGTACGCCAAAACTAACGCTCCTCCTTTATTCCGTTATAGCGAAAATGTTTATAAAGAAGAATTAGCTAGATTTACGGCTGTAGAACATTTATCATTTAATTTTGGTGAGAAATTTGATTTTAATAATTTTATACAAAATGCATGTACTCCACAAGCAAAACCCGTTTATAGAAATACCCTTAAACGCCAAATTTTTAATTTGTATAAAAAGGAAAAGAAGAATTAAAAATATTTTTTATGAATTATAATGGACGTGTGCATATAGGTAGCGATGTTTGGACCGATCCTGGCAAATTCATTCTATATGGGTATTACGTGTCATTGGATAGATGACGATTGGAATATTCAAAAAGAATTATTGCATTTCGAGTTTTTGAGGATAGACATACGGCAATTAATATTTATAGATTAATTAGACAAGTTTTAGAAGAATATTGTTTGGTTGAAAAGTTTTTTCTATTGATTTTGATAATGCCGCGGCAAATACCGCTTCTATTGAAGAGTTGGAAAAACTTTGTAAACCCACTTTTGGTGGAGAATTTTTTCATGTTAGATGTGCTTGCTATGTTTTAAACTTAAGTGTACAAGAAGGTTTACAAACTCTTAACGTTTTTCTCAACCCAATAAAAATCGCAATCCAATATTTATGGAGACATCCCCAAATTATGAAAGATTGGTGTAGATTTTGTAAACAATATGGAAAAAGGGCAAGAAGATTTTCAAGAGATGTTCCAACTCGTTGGAATTCCACGTACGAATTGCTTAATCAATCTTTTGAATATAAAGATTTATTATGTGCATTTATTTCGACTAATGTTCCTCAACTTGAGTTATTACCACAACATTGGGATATTTGCCAAAAAATTTTAGATTGTTTAAAAGTTTTCAATGATGCAACTTATACTTTATCCGGTGTTTATTATCCTACGACTCATTTATTTATAATAGAGTGTGTTAATATTGCTGGTGTTTTTGAAGAATATGAAGACGATGAACAATTAGGTGCAACTATTAAGGCAATGAAATCAAAATGGCTAACTTATTATAAACATATTCTTTTTATTTATTTGGTTGCTTCTGTTTTCGATCCACGTACGAAATTAGAAGGCGTAAAAGATTTTTTAACTATGTATTATGGATGTCTTCATTTAGAAATAGAATTAGATATTAATTTATTAAAATGGATGGTTAGCAACTCAATAGTAGCATTATATAATGATTATTATATTAGATATAACGCAACTGATATTGGATCTTCTTCTCAATTTAGTCGCGTAGAAAACGAGAGCGGAGGTAAAATGAGTATAGGGTATAAATGCTAATGAGTAGGCAAAAAAGACAAAGGGGGCGCACGGATATTTCCGAATTTGATCACTATTTAAGCACTAACTTTGAGACTAACTCATTTGCAAGTGGCACAGATCTTCAAATTTTAGAGTGGGGAAGGAGCATTCGAGTCAATATCGAATTCTCTCTATCATCGCTAGACAGTTTTAGCAACTCATTGTTCAACAGTTACGGTTGAACAAGCTTTTAGCGCTGGAGGCAACATTTTGGACGATCACCGTTCAAGATTATCTCCGCAGTCTGTGGAGGCTCAAGCTTGTGTCGATGATTGGACGAAGGCTCAATATCGACAATAAGAAATGGATCGCAACGTAGAAGCCGAATTTTTCGATGATGGAGCGAGCACCATGACGGGAACCACCGCCGGAAGCGACGATTGACGATGAGGTTAGTATGGGGGGTTATCAAAGATAAAAGAACTACATGGTCTTTGATTCTTCTATCCCCAAGAAGATATGTAAGCACTTAATGATAATTCATTAAGTCAATCCCTTTCTCTCTCCCTTTTTTTTTCCTCTAAGTTTGATTACAATTTTGTAAAATTTTACATGAAATTTTATTACTTAAAAATTTGATTTGATTTTGAAAATCAAAATTCCCAAAGTTTACAAAAAAAAAAAAACCGGGCCGGTTCAGGGTTACGGTTCCGGTTCGGAATCGGAACCAGCCCGGAACCGCCGGTTCGGAACCGAAACCGGAACCGTCCGGTTCGGAACCGTGGCCACCACTAATCCCAATATTATTAAATAAGGCTATAAAGTACCTTATTTGAGACACAAGCCAATGTGGTGACCTCATTTGAGACAACGATTCCACCTGAGATTTCCATTTGAAAATTCTCCAAGGGAAACAGCTCTCGAGGAAGCGAGGATCCTCGTAAGTGAGATTTTGGTTGCCAAATAGACAATATCAGAGTTGTTTTCTTGTCCATTTCATTATTATCCACGAAGGTTTGTTTGAACAATTAAAACTTACTCAGTTAACCAGATAATACATCAAAACAAACATGACTTGCGTTCACCGACACCATAAAATTTTTGCTGAGAACTCATCCATGTCTTAATGGATCAACTATCTAGCACGAGAGTGAAGTGCTCCGTAAGCATTAAAAGTCACGACCGGTGCAGTTTCATATTGGAGCATTGAGAAATAACATTGTTAATAAGCAAATTGGATCATATAATTCCAACCAAAATAAAGAAAAATTCGATGATATGATCATATATATACATATATGACACTTTGAGCAAGACAGATGCAGGAAGATGGAACAATTTCCACATTACTTAAGAGAAAATGATGCGCCCTAGTTCCATATCCAGGGAGGTCTTGTTTCAAAGTGAAAATTGTACTCAAGAGAAGACTATGTTTCAATGAAAAGAGCTTTTTCCGAATTAATCAGAAACCAATCATTCTGAGCCGCGAGAGAAATAAAGATGGCCGCAGGTGAAAAGACTAGAGAAAGAACCAGAGTCTAAAATGGATGCACTTAAATCTTCTAAACCATGACAACACTTCAAAAAGAGACAACGGGATAGGTGAGCCTCCAACATGAAAATTTATCTGATAGCCAAGCAACCTGAGGTTTCACCGACAATGTTGAACCACAATATGGAAAGAAGTAACATGAACAAAAGATAACTGCAACTCTCAGACGATTGCGTTGGCTGCACTGGCAATTCTCGGCCACAGGTCTGCGCACTCTTTCCCAATTGGACCGGTAATAGCAGAACCTGAAAAATATTAGAAGAGGATGAGATACATGAATGCAACTCTGATTTCAAAGTCGGGCCAAAACCTTTCATCAATCAAACTAGTCTTGCCTCCTAACCTAAAACCACACTATTTGTATCTAGAAGCCTAGTCCTCTAAGTATCACTGCTTTATTTCCTATGGATTTGTCAATATCGCTCTACAACTCTCCATTTGGTTGTTGAATCAAAGCACTTTGAACTCGTGAAAACATTTGCATGTCGTGAAGAGAACTAAGTATACCTTTCATTTCTCCTTTCGGATTCACGATGACACCGGCATTATCTGCAGATATAATCGATTAAAGAGTCAGAAAACAAAATTATACTGCCAGAATACAAGAAATCATCAATATGGTATATCTACTGGTGTAACATAACAATACATGTGACTGTGCAATCACTTAATAGGGTATTCCAGCAAATGGAAAGTAAAACAAGCGAAAGAGGTTGTTGGTCGAGTTTTGTCGAGCCCAGATGGAGCAGATGTCACAATAGGAGCGACGCGACATCTGTAACGAAGGACGCGCTCACTTTTCCAGACTCGTAACTGTATCAACCACAGATGTATGGTGGATACCTGACTTATGTCTGGTGAATTATAGGTAATATTTTGCTCACTAAGACAATAGAGCCGCCGCCTTATATCATCAATCATCACAATGACTTCCATGTATAAAAATGTGTGCAAACAGTGTCATCTTTGACATGGGAGAGCTGAACAAATACAGGCCAATCTCAGAGACCAAGACAATATCCCAACCTTGACAGGGATGTTAAAACAATTTTAACATCTGGTATAGGGGTAAGGTTGGTCATATTTACTATTGCTGGTTATGGGAGGTGCAGAGGAACCCAAATAACAAATCCTCAGCACCACATCACCAGCAAAAATAAATATAAAAGAGTAAACCAAATTTTAGGACCTGAGAAAGTACAATGCTATATATCGAATAGTGAAAAGTGAGATTCAAAACAAAAATATTAAAACAGCACAATTGGGCAAACTAACCACTCATGTCAGATATATTACACAGTTTGGGAACCAAACAATCAAAGTAAGTCAGTCAAATTAAATCGGCAAGCCCCAGCGCAAGCACAGTCGAACAAAAAGAAAAGAGTGCTCTTGATACCAACCGGTGCATCTTGATGAAAAAAACTAATCTGAAGTTGTTCCATCTAACTTTATTTACATCTATTAAAAATTTCCATTTTACATGTCGAGCAAAAGCATGATTAAAACAGAATTTTTCTTGTTAATACTTATTAGCATTGCAGAGATACAACCTACAGCACGCCATCTAATTAAGTATGACTACAAAAACATGAAGGGAAACTTGCTAAAAGTTCAGATGCACGTTGCTACCACAGAGCACAACCACAACAACCCAAGTATGACGCAAGTGGACAACTGAAGCATTTAATCCAAGTAAACAAAAGACAACAACTATACTGACCTTCGAAGTACATGTAGACGCCGTCCTTTCTGCGCCACGGCTTGCGCTGCCTGACGATGACCGCGGGCATAACCTTCTTCCTGAGATCAGGCTTCCCCTTCTTGACAGTAGCCATCACCATGTCTCCAACACAAGCGGAGGGCAACCTGTTCAAGCGACCCTTGATCCCCTTCACCGAGATGATGTAAAGATTCTTAGCCCCGGTGTTGTCGGCACAGTTGACCGTGGCTGCCACTGGCAGACCCAGTGACATCCTGAACTTGTTACCCGCAGAACCTCCACGTCCTAAAAAGTCGAGAGATCATCAAAAACATAAATACCAAATTGCTCGATTCACTATCCAGACTACTTAAACCATCCAATTTCCTCTCATGCCACATTTGTAGTCAGCGAAAAGCATCCACAACGCCCGATCAACACAAAGCCGTGAACAACCCCCGCCGAAAAAATATTGATAAAAAGAAGGCAAAAGATGAGCTGAAAAGGCTAAATGCATCGAACAGCGACGCCAAGTCCAGCGCAATCTACCTTAGAGATCCCACCAGTCTAAATCTACGAATAAACCATAAACTACCATGAACAATGCGCCATTTTCTTAAGCTACTTCCAATAGTAAATCCAAAAGCAAGATCTTCCGCGACACAGGTAACTATCAAACGTGCAAATGAAATCAAACACTGCGGCCACAGAACGATCGCTGCGTCTTTCAAGGAAAGAGAAACGGCACAAAGCAGAGAGAGAGAGAGATGACCTCGCTTCGACATTTTCGTCGGCAGTAGAAGCAACCACCAGCAGAGATGCGACTAGGGTTTTTTGGGAGCTTTCGCCTTCTACATATATAGTTCGGCAAGACGTCAGGAAGACCGAAGGCGGAGAGAGAGGCGTGAACCGGACTGAACTAGGGTTTCTGTTCGAGTTGGAATTCCATTTAAAGCCCATCGCTAGTTTTTTTGGGCTTTTCATATTCGGCCCATTTGTCTCAGCCCAAAAGCCCGTCTATTCACCTGGTCCTGTTGGGATCTTTCAGGCCTTTTTTTTTTACCCCTCGACTTGTGCTAATTTGTTACCCTTTGCCCCTCTTGGAAAGCCACAGTGCTCTTCAAAAATATGTGATATAGCCAAGTGACAGTAGAAGAATAGTAAAGAATATCGAGAAAGATCGTATCTTTAGTTGTCCAATTCCGTCTTAAACTTTATTATTCAAGAAACTTGTGATTCGTTTTTACGATAGGGGCGTTTTTAAACCTTAATTTCGCTTTAAATTAGGTGGCTCTATGTGTGCTCTATTGAATATACCATCATGAGCTCTTTTTTATTTTCCTTTTTAAGCTTTTCCTTGTGTGTCCTATTGACCGTGTAGACATGGGGCAAAAATAGGATAAATTTAATGGTAATCAGAATTTTAAAATCACTTAATAAATTTTTTTTTAATCACTTAATTAGAAAAGGATAATACAAAAAATCAATTATTTTACAAGAACCTAGTTATATTTTTACAGTATTTTCTAGAATAGGTAATCAATTATCTTTTATATCTTACAATTAACCATGCTAACTAATGATTAATTATATTTGATTTCATCAGTTGCATAATTTTACTTATGGAATCATTTTGGTTAAAAAGGGAAAGAATTGACGTGATTCCTTCAATGTGGGTACAGGAGGTAAGGCGGATCAGCTGAAGATTGAACCAGAGCTGCAATATGTACTGCATGAGCCAATCCGGAAGCTACAACCGAAAGATCACAAGCCGCTGTTGAGCCGGGCGTCACGACAGATCATATGAGAAGCACGAGCGAATGATTACTTAGGAACTGCACGAGATGATTTAACTTGTTGAGTCAGTCTATGTAGCTTAAAAAGCTGTGGTGAGCTGAATCAATCTACAACCCCCTGGCTTATGAATATGTGTAAAGCTCAAACTTGTTAGCATGAAGATGTGCATTGATTGACCTTTGCGTTCCCTCTTTTTCCAACTCGGTTTGTCATTGCGCAGAATTGCTGCAACAAGTTTGCGAGTATCCTCCCTTGTCGACACGGTTTGTACTAACTTCTTTTGGAGAGCCCGAGATGGAACCGTGGCGAATAGCCCAGCACTCTGAACATCCTGGCTAGGATATCAGCAACCCATAGTCTGAAATAACCAGGGGAACTCCTGAAAGCAGAATAAGCCTCACAGAAGATTCTCAAAAGCAGCAGATCAATAACATGGGACTGCTACTGAAACTTTTATCTGAAGTGGAACTTCTCATGGAACAGCAGACAGCAGGCGATCGCAGCAGGTGGAAGCAGATGATTGAATAATTACAGCATTCCAATCTAAAAGGGGCAAATTAGCATTTTTACATTTTCGAGAATCCTAGAAACGCCTTGTATTGTCACGCAAGAAAGCACTCCAAGTCGAAGCACGGCCACCTTATAGACTAAGTTGAACAGATCGTACATGTTGTATAAACTTACTACCAATTCCCTGTAACTTGAAAAGGGGGGAAAAAAAAAGTACGGTACCCAGGGTAAAAAACACCGAAATCCTATTCCTGCACTCTTGTTCAACTCCTGTACAGTTTCGGGTGGAGAACATGACTCTGAGAATGAATACGTGCGATAGCAATCGAGAAAGACTGCAGAGGCGACAATGCTGAATTGAAATGAATAAGATAGAGGCCGTCGCGGACGTCGGTCATCCTTAATGTCGGAAGACAATGCTCTGAACCCTGAAACAGCATTTTGAAGTTAAGTTTCAGACTTGCTGAGACTCACAGAAATGAAAAGCTCATAAAAGAGTCTCAAATTAATTGCTTCACAAAATATCACTTTTCATCTCATTTTTACTTGAAAATCAAGAAAACTGTTGCCCTTCTTTAGCTTTACTGGATAAATGTCCTGTGGAAAACAAGGTCTACTACGAAAGCATCTCCTTGAGAATTTCCGACTGTTACATGCCAAAAAAATAGTTGTTTGACACAAGAACTAAGTAGGACTTGCAAGACATGTTGTTTGATGCGGTTACTATTTATCATGTTGGATGCCAAAAGTCTCAAAATGAGATGAATGTTTGATTGCTGTAAATTTCATAGAACATTTCGACTTGCAATAGTGACCCTGCATCTGCAAAAGGCAAGCTACTGAAATCCACACCACTTAATGATGCAAACCAGGAATGCTGTTAAAATCTCAAATATCAAATGAAATGGAGCGATGAGTGCAAAGAAAAGAACCTGCATATAGAGATCGAACGACTTGCAGTCCCGCTCATCACAATTGGTGTTTAGAGCACGTCCATCGCTTGATCTTGCTTTGAGTAGTGTGAGTGGACAGCCCAGGTCCCATCCACCGCAGTCACACTGTCCACCAGATTTCCATCTTTCAATGAGACTAGAGGGGCCACCATGCCGTGTTCTTGGACCCCCGTGAAGTCCTGCAGGGACTGCAACTTCCACACCGACGACACAATCGCCGGAATCTCTATTGCTGCACACCGAAGTGCAAGAATCTGGACGGTCGATTTTCGTAGTTTCACCATTCTTTTTGAGAAACTTCAAGCCCCAACCTCCAGTTTCTTCTTTCTGAATGTCCCCAACACAGTTCCTCGCTACAATGGCAGCTAATTCAAGATTGGGCGGAAGAGGATGCTCCATAATGCTAAGCCCGCTTGGCATATCCAGGTTTTTGTGCATATCTTGGCCTGATTCCTGAGAATAATCCTCCAAAATCCCACTATTTCCAGAGACGCTTCTCTGCTTAGAGTAATGACCGGGCCTGAACACATTAGCCACTTTCTTTGCCAACTTATTATTCTTCCTGCGGTTGACACCCATAGCGTGCCCCTCTTCTGGAAAAGTTTCCCAGCCACCAAACAGAACAAACTCAGTCTGCACGATTTTGAGATTCTCCTGGCAAATATACATCGACGTTACCACCTCCATCTTTCCTATAAGATGCAGCTCGTTATCATGGCTCATGTGTTTTGTTGAAGCCTGCCTTTTTAAATAGAACAAATACACCCAGTCTGAACCCGCGAGACTCGATGATCTGACATTTATGGGATCCGCTACGAGTATCTCCCTCTGGTCATCAATGGACAGGATGAAATGCGGCATCCCAACCTTCCATGTGCATTGGAGCATACCCTGAGAAAAAGCAGCACCAGGAGAAGATGAAGATCTATCAGAACTCCTTGAACTCATGCTTGCAACTGAAGTAAGTCTTCCCTGTTTAGAGTCAAGACCAGAGCTTGGTATATCCTTAAATGGCACTCCATTTTCCATCTCTATCGGCGAGCTGACACTGTCCTGATTTGGAGAGTCTGTCAAATGGCAACCTGCCGAGTCCTTAGCATCATGTGGGTTTGATCTTATATATTTGGCATCAGTCCCAAGTGCACCAAAATGGCAAAAAAGAGAACTTTGATCTATGTCTTTCTCTATGATAGTCTTGCTTCCCATAATTGAATCTATAATCCACAGCCCGCCATGCCTCCGGACGACATTCCCAGTCCCGATTGCTGACAACGAACACTGGAAATTACGCGAGGAGGTCAAATTTACTAGTATGTTGCGTGTCGCATCCTTTGACGTGCTTCTGTGAACCAATTCCAGGCAGCGCCAGAGATAGTTCTCGTCAAGAGCGACCAGATGCTTTGGGATCCTAGTACTTAAGCCGAGAAGTCTTTGAGTTGCATCCTTCATACATCTTTCACGGCTTTGTGATTGGCTGATATTTAGTACAAGGTCATCATCCATCCGCTTCGCCTCAGTTTTGGAGAAGTCAGAACAACCAGTGGACGAACACACCTTCTTTCTCGGCCCGCTCTGTGAATCTTCTTCCTCTGGCACATCTTTCTCAGTAATGACAGATGAGTACACCATGTTCAACCTCCAGCTACAAAAGCAAACACTAACGTGTGCATCGAACTGCTTGGGATGATGAGGCACAGCATTGCTGAGCAACCATATTCTCAACTAACATCTGAAATCACTGGTCCAGAAATATCCAAATCAGATAATTTGAAAGGTCTTAAACAAAAACGTTCTCTTATATGTTAGCTTGGCTTCTTCAAAGAGAAACCGGAAAAACAGGCAATGATTGGCAGATCATGGTTGCAAGTATATTCGCCAGTACAATCTGAAACTCAGGAAAAGAAAGATGAATGTCTAGCTGAGACAAAGCTTGAATTGAGAAACTAGTGCAGAAAAACAATAGTCTTCCACTCAATTGAATTCTAAGGGGAAATGACAGTTAAACAGGCAGAAAGTAACTCTTTACCCTGATTAGGCAGAAAGCAACTCTTTATCCTGATTTTGGGAAATAACAGAAGCAAGAATCTCGAATGGTCTATCGAAAGAATTCAGTAGCAAATGATTGAATTTCACAGCTCAGCTCTCTTCAAAAACAGGGGATTAATCCCAAAAAGAGGAGAACAATTTGGAGCACTGCAAGAAGAATTCCTTTGGAATGGAGCTATTACATGAGCTCCAACACTCCCACAAAAAAGCATTTAACTTTAGAAACTGCTTAAAGCAATACACCCCCTTTTGCCTTTGGTCCCCTAGCCCACGTCCATCCAGAAAAGGACATAGAAAATACGAGTCTTACACAAAAACCCACAAAAAGTTGGAGACTCCCAAAGCCAAGTTGAAACCTACTCAATCCTGGAAAAACAGAAAGATGAAGACTTTTGAATTGTACCCGCAGAAACGCATCCAAGAAAGGAACCACCAATGCTGGGCTTCTGTGTGTTGCCCCAGAAAACAAGAACCCAAAAAAGCAGAGAGAGAGAGAGAATCCAATTCCTTTGGTTTCTGAGCTTATCTAGGAGAGCAAAATAAAGGGTACTGTTATGACCACCAACTAAACACAGAGAAATTGCCCTCGTGAAGAGAGACAAAGTCAATAGTGGAGAATGAAATATTATGAGAAAAGAAACCAACTAGCCGAAGATGTACCAGGTTCTTCCAATGGTTGTTGAACATGAACGTGAAGCAGCTAAAGGAAGGATTTTTTTTTCTTCCTTCCCTGACTTTGAAGTGATCTTTTAATTGACTGCAGAGCGTAAAGGGTATCTCAGAGTTTCAACAGGGAAGGTAGAGAGAGAAAGAGACCATTAACTGGAAAGTAAAGAAATTTGTGATGTGCCGTAAATGGTGCACAGAATTTGGTAATTGTAAGCCACGTTTTTAGTTGGAAAAAAAGTTTGTGCCCCGCTTAATCCCAAAATCGTGGGTCATTCGTGGGATCCATCCAATCATTGTGTCCCTACTCTTTGATTCTTGCTTGTACACAACAAATGCAAGTTTGTAAAAAGACAATGTCTTTGTAAATCTCGTATTGAATCAAGGCTTCCTTTGTTTAAGAAAAAAAATAAGAATG
The DNA here is from genome assembly GCA_019149425.1 of Psidium friedrichsthalianum. Taxonomy (NCBI): domain Eukaryota; kingdom Viridiplantae; phylum Streptophyta; class Magnoliopsida; order Myrtales; family Myrtaceae; genus Psidium; species Psidium friedrichsthalianum. The sequence continues at coordinate 19,667 of JAGVVM010020309.1, forward strand.
ATATGGTAATTATTTTCTTAAGGTAAAATATCGCAAATGATTTCTGAACTTTGATTTAATACGTAATGTGATCCATAAACTTTTAATTTATTCAACATGATTCCTGAACTTTAGCTTAATATGCAATGTGATCTTTAAACTTTTAAATTTATCCGATGTAATCCATGAACTTTTGGTAAATGTTATATACAAATGTTCAATGTTATCACTAATTTTAAATTAATGGAAATATAGTTCAAGAACTCCATTAAATATGTACCAAAAGTTTAAGGATCAAATTGAATAGATCAAAAGTTCAGTGACCATATCAAACATTAGGTTAAAGTTCAGAGATCAAATTGAACAAATTAAAATTTTAGGAATCACATTACACATTAAGTCAAAGTACATGGACTATCAATGTCATTATCCATATTCCAAAAAAAAAAATCTATCTCTTGAAATAATTTGTCAATGAAAAATATGTTTATTAGCGATAACAATTTCTATCTAAATATTTTTCATAAGTATAAACATATTTTTGTTCATTTATTGTTGCAATAGATACAAGCCATCATTATCGAAAAAATATTTTATACATCATTTTTTTTTGCGAAACAAATGAGTTCTGAGCAAACACTAATGACCACCTCAGGAAATGCCAATGTTAGGAGCAAATATTCTCCCAGCCAATCATGACCTTGGATAATGTGCTCACATGTAATTGCGTTGGTGGATTTAGGGATCCTAACCAACACATGGCTAGGTTAACATGTGGGCTAAGTTGGTGAAAACTAGGCTTCATGTACAAAATCTTCTGCTTTCACTTTATGCATAATTCGGCCTCATCGTGCACTTTGAAACAAATGAAGTCCAAAATATATATTTTCGTGTTCGAAAGTTGCAAGTATTAAACTTGTTCGTTTTTATCTTTACAACCAAATCATGATAATACATAGGAAATATAGGCATCGCGAACGTAATTTCTATTCTAGACATCGCCGTGCAAGCAATATTCAAACCTCCTTTATCTAAAAAAGTATATCAGTTTAGGCAAAAAAATGGTAACATGAAGTGAAGTGTCTTTGAAGCGGATGGCTGAGTTATGTGATTATGTTTTTCTGAGAGTAAAATATCGAGCAGAGGCGTCAACATCGGTCTGGAGTTTGTCCAAAGAAAAGCAAGGAGACGACAAACAATGGGTTTGCTGGATCTCAAAGATATGATACAATAATTCTAAATATAAGTGGGCCGAATGAGACAATGGATGAATTTCAAAATTTGAAATTTCATGCGTTTGACTCCTTCAAAAAATATTTAAAATTCCTAGAGACCACTTTCACGAATTTTATATGTGCCACAATTTGAGTAAATGTTGTAAGAAACCTCAAAATGAAAAAAAAAAAAAAAAAAGGCACACATGATGGAATTGCTGCGATTGAGTTTGATTGGTAAAGCTCTATTTTTTTTCCCCTCAACAAAATCTAGTCTTGGACATGCAGAGAGAATCAAGGCATTTGGTTGATTTAATTACACGGGAACTAACTTGCGAAATAGGTGAAAAGATTGTGGTCCAATTAGTACAGCCTCAAATAACTTTGAAATGGCAATTTCCTTTTTCCTACGTAATTACTAAAATATAAAAAAAAAACACCAACCCTTTCTTTTTTCAACTATTAACAAAACAAAAAATTCTACTAATTCAAGTGTGTAGTCGATTTCAGTAGAAGCTCGATTCATTAGAGAAGTAAATGCATAGTACGTATCTAATATGCTGATTAAAACGATTCATCTATACATGAAATTAAATGGACATCGACCCGAAATTATACATAAAAAATACTTGTGCAGAATTCATTGCTTTACATACTGTTGCCGTATCAGATCTTCCCTGTTCACATCCACATCAATTTGAACCTAATGCATGCAAAATTCCCCACAATTCCAAATAACAAATATTTCCCTGCACCCATTTTCCATGGGTTTTGAAATAAAGTATCATCGCCTATAAATTTTTGCAGCAAATTCAAATGGTCACAGAGAGAGAGAGAAGGTGAGCTGGTGCGCATGATAGATACAGGTCTCCATAATGCAAGTGGCGAAACAAGAATAATTTTTTCGAGCACTAATTTTGACTTTTTGTTTTCTTCCGCACTATCCGAGTGGTTTTCCTTGTCGGGGCAAATCTGAACGCAGAGAACTGGAAGAGATAACGTGGTGAAGGGTTCGAGCTCAAGCAAGAGCTAAAATTAACCCACACACAGAGAGAGATTCCCTAACGATAAGATAAGGCTCGCAAATCACAAGACGTTCCCTGTGCTGCAGGCTATTCTTTCGGGTGATAAGTTTACATCTGGCTTTATTTCCTTCTGGTTTACTCTCAATGTTTGAATTTGACTTCTTTCAAATAAAAATAGAAACCCACCTAAACGGTTTCCAATTTACTTTCAGAGCACGTTTTTTCACGAAAAATGAATGATTTTGAAATATATTTCTAAAAATATAGTTCGCATAACTTACGAAAATGTATGAACGAAGATAAATTTGATCGTCCACAGATTTCTTAATCATAAATTGGAGAAAATTAGTAAAAAATCTTAAACCTATTGCAATTGTGTAAATTCAGTCATAAACTTTTTTTCCAATTCAATCCTTCCACCCAATGCCGATGTGACAATCTTTAGTCATATTTTAATAAATTTTATTAAATTTTTCTTATTTTATTTTATTTTATTTACTTTTTTTTTTCTAGCTTAGGGCCAGGACACCCTCTCTGGCACTAGGCCAGGTTGCGATACCTCGCCAAATTTGGCTACTCGAGGATGCCAACCGTTGCCCAGATACAATGAGGGTCACGACGGCATCACTTGTGGCCAGGGTTAACCCTTGGCCCTAAGCTAGAAAAAAAAGAAAAGAAAAGAAAAAGTAATAAAAAAATGAAAAAAATAAAATTTTTAGTAAAAAATTCAAGATATTCTTAAGATAACTAAATTGCCACATCAGCATTTGTGGTTAAAATTGATTGGAAGGACTGATTTAGCAACAAAAGTATATGACTGAATTGACACAATTGCAATATATTAGAACTTTTTAATAATCTTCCCACGTAATTGTTATTGATAATGAAAACATATTTCATTGACTAATTATTTTAAGTGATTATTTTTAAAAAAACATTTTTCAAATCATTCTCTTTTTGCGAAACAAAAGGAACTTTAAAATCATCTAATTATCAGATAAAAAATTTTCACAATATTTTAATAGTTAAAATATTTTTTTGGTGAGTTTCATTAGAGAGTGTATATAAAGTACTTTTCAAGCAATCGAATAAAGTTTTCAATGTGTTGAGGGTTCTCCTAACACATTAATTACTCTCCTAATATGTCAATGCTTTAAAAAAAGAAACGTTTTCCTTGTTTAGGGTGGAGAACAGTTTCCCTTGAGGAAGATCTTACTCAAATCAACGCATAATTGAAAGAAAAATTGAAAAATAGGTTTTTACTTAATGTTGAATGATTTTAAAAGTAAGTTGAAAATGCTCTAGGTGTTTTTTTTTCCTCTAAAAGAAGTCAAATTCAAACATTAGGAGTAACCAAAAGGAAATAAAATCAAATGTAAAATACTTTTCTAGCGAGTTTCATTAGAGAGCGTGGCTGAAGTACTTATTAAGCAACCAAATAAAATTTGTGATGTATTGAGTGTTCTCCTACTCAGGGGTGATCGGTTTCCAATTCAATCTATTCTCGATTTGATCTGGTTCTTGTTAAGAATTGTGAATTGGACCGACTGGTCCGGTCCAGTTCTCGCGCGGTTCCATTGGACAAGTAACATGAGAAACACAATACATGCACCGGTCCAATCCACATGTCCTTGAGCAAAAAGACAAGACGATGTTGTTTTCAAGTTAAGGGATGCAAGCAAAGTGGTGTTTGCACACTCCATGATTGGATAGCGTCACGCTTGGTCCATCGCCATTAATTTCCTTTTGCTTGACCCTCTTCGATGTGTCTGTGAGGGAGAAAATAGCAAGCAAATGATAAAAAAAAAATATGGAGAATACCGGAGAGAGAGAGAGAGAGGAGACTAATGAAACCGAAGCATCCCAAGCAAAGCAATCTCAGGAAAAAGAATGGAAGAGTGAAGAAAAGAGAGCTACGAATGAAGCAAATCATAAACAAGTAAGCATTATGATTACTTTTAGAAAAAAAAAAAATTCTACCGGTCTGATCTGGTCCAGATGATCCTGTTTAGTCCTATGTCTCTAGAATCGGGAATTAGATCGCTTGGTTATTGGTTCCAATTTTAGGAACTAGAAACCGAACTAGACCCTCTAGAACTGGGAACCGGACAACCAGTCCCAGTCCGGTCCGAGAGGTCTTAGTTCGGTTGATCCGATCTGTTCATCCCTACTCCTAACAAATTAATTACTCTCCTAATATATCATTACTTTGAAAATAGAAATGTTTTCCTTGTTGAGTGTATAGAACATTTTTCCTTGAGGAAAATCTTACTCAAATCAACACAACATCAAAAGCAAAAGTTGAAAGCATAGGTTTTTGCAAAGGGTTCGGTATCCGGAGGATCATTTTTAAATGCCAATCTTACTTCCTCATCACGGACTTAGCCCGAAGCCAAGTACTCAAACACAACAGTGTCGGGCCCATGACAAGTAGCCACCGGCCATGAGAGACCGTGAGATAAGAACCGTGTCATTATTGAGTGTAGTTGCAGATAGGGCATGGCTGGTTGAGATATCATACTATGTAATTCTCCATTTGGTTATAGTTAAGTCCTCGTTGTGTGTGGATAGAGGTTATATAATTAAACCAAGTAAAGCCCGGTGTGTTTTCTCTTTTATTGTCTTTATTAAAACTTTAGGCATGAGGATGCCTCAAGTGCTAATATTTATGTACGGCGCTTACTTTGATGCCAATATTTTTTTTAGGGATCACTTAAGGGCTAAATTGGATAAAAAAAAAAGATCACTTTAGTGCCAGCGGCAAGAAATTCCGCGACCTTACCGGAGTGTCACTTAAATAATCATTTTTCAAAAAAATCGGCACTTAAGTGATCTAAAAAACGATCATTTTAGTGTCAAATCGAAGAAAAAAAATGACTTTAGTGCTAACGGTAAAAAATTCCGATGATCTCACTGGAGTTGACACTTAAATAATCGTTTTTCAAAAAAATTGGCACTTAAGTGATTCAAAAAAAAAATTGACATTAAAATGAGCGTCGTACACAAATATTGACACTTGAGTTCTCACTTTACCTTAAACTTCATGTTGATCTCTTACTGATATGACTACCTATTTTGATGATGATGCAGGCATGATCATTGCTTGCTCATGGCAGGAGTCAACATGTCGTCAACCTAATCATCTCATAAAAAGAATAGTTTCTCACTACATATATATATATATATATATATATAGATTTGGTCCAATATTAACTTTTGTTTTCTTCAATGCTTTGACTAATTTCGTCAGCTTTGATCCTCGCCGGCCAAGCACGTTTTGTACGCTTAGTCAAAAGAGAAAAAACCAAAAACAGAACCGAATCGAACAGAATTGGATTTTTAGTTCTTTTCAGGGCGAGATTCGGTTCGGTTCCATTCAAGTTTCTTGAAGAGCTGAACTAAACTGAACCGTTGACACCATGTCGAAGAATATCTTCCTCTGTATTAAGAATATTTCTGTTCAATATTACAATCGTTCTCCTTTAGCTTATATACAATTGAGGGCTAACCCTAATATCCTAACAAAAGAGATTAAAAAAGGAAGACTCCTATACAATATATAATTTAGAAAATAACTCCCTAATTTAAAGGAAGCACAGCTCACGCCAACACTCCCCCTCAAGTGGGTGAGAAGATGTCTTCGATACCCATCTTGACGAGTGAGCTCTGAAACGCTCTACTTGACACAGCTTTAGTCAATACATCGGCCAATTGATCTTCAGATTTGACAAAAGGTAGCTGAATTATCTTAGCATCCAAATTCTCCTTGACAAAGTGTCTATCAACCTCAACATGTTTGGTTCGATCATGCTGAACCGGGTTGTGAGAGATAGCTATAGCGGCTTTATTATCACAAAACAGCTTCATCCCAACTCTGGTGGATATCCAAGTTCAGATAATAACTTCTTGAGCCACAATAACTCACACAGCCCCTTCGCTACTCCTCTGAATTCTGCCTCAGCATTGGACAAGGCTACAACTTTTTGTTTCTTGCTCCTCCACGTAACCAAGTTACCTCCTACAAATGTGAGATAACCTGACGTTGACCTTCTATCTGTTGCATTCCCTGCCCAATCTGCGTCTGTATATCCTTCCACTGCAAGGTGACCATTTTTTGCAAACATTATTCCTCTCCCTGGAACCGACTTTAGATGTCGAAGGATACGATATACTGCATTCATATGTTCTTCACTAGGAGCGTGCATAAATTGACTCACAACACTTACTGCATAAGCAATGTCTGGGCGAGTATGAGACAAATAAATCAATCTTCCTACTAACCTTTGATACCTCTCCTTATTAGTTGGTACTTGATCAGGATATTCTCCAAGCTTATGATTCTGTACCATAGGAGTATCGGCGGGCTTACAGTCTACCATTCCCACTTCAGCCAACAAATCAAGTACGTATTTTCTTTGTGATAAGAAAATTCCTTCCTTAGATCTAGCCACCTCAATACCCAGGAAATACTTCAGTCCTCCTAAGTTTTTCATCTCAAACTCTTCTGCCAACTTCTCTTGAAGTCTCAAAATTTCTTCACTATCATCTCCTGTGATGAGCATATCATCAACATATATGATCAGGACAGTCACCTTACCTTGGCTTGTGCTTCAAAAATAAAGTGTGATCGGAATTGCTCTGGGAATAACCGTACCTCCTCATGGCTGTGCTGAATCGACCAAACTAGGCACGAGGTGACTGTTTCAAACCATATAGCGACCTCTTCAGTCTACAAACAGCATTCGGCTTATCAACACACCATATCCAGGTGGAACCTTCTCTTCCTCCAAATCTCATGAAGAAATGCATTCTTCACATCAAACTGATGCAATGGCCAATCTAGATTTGCAGCAAGTGATAGCAGAACCCGCACAGTATTCAATTTTGCAACTGGAGAGAAAGTCTCCTGATAGTCACACCATAAGTCTATGTGTACCTTTTGCAACCAATCGAGCCTTGTACCTCTCAATGGTACCATCTGCCTTATGTTTAATGGTGAACACCCACCTACATCCACGGCTTTCTTTCCTTTTGGCAACTCTACAAGCCTCCAAGTCTGATTTTTCTCTAAGGCTTCCATCTCCTCCTTCATAGCTTGGACCCACTTTGGATCTTTCAAGGCCTCTCCCACCCCAATTGGAATTCGAACAACTGATACTTTGACAAAAGCC
>JAGVVM010020311.1:0-32274 GCA_019149425.1 Psidium friedrichsthalianum
TTCTTCTTCTTTGCTTGAAAATCATCCCACCAATCTGGGAATCCATGCAGCTTAAAACAAGTATCCCTAGTGTGTTTGGAGTTGCCACAATGAGAACAGCCACCGGACACTTGAGACTTGGACTTAATAGCAGACCGAGGGCGCCCACCTCTACCCACCGAACTACCTGCCGTCAACTGTAGAGACATGTCACCTCGATTGCCCCGCGAGACCATTGCTGTACCTGTAGGAAAGCCATCGGCATTGGCCAGCATCACGGTTTGGCGCACATCCTCCCTGCGGACGCGTGCGTAAGCTTGCTCAACAGTGGAAAAGGTTGCATCTGCAAGACATCTGCACGAACCTTGTCCAGACGATCATCAAGGCCATCCAGAAAAAGGTAACTCTATCCTCTTGAACAGCGTTATTGTAGCGCTCAATATCTGCGGGACACACCATAGGATTAGGCCTGCGAAAATCAATTTCACGCCAGAGTCCTTGAAGATCATTGTAGTATTTTTCGATTGGTCCACCAGCTTGCTTGAGTCGTGATACCCGGCGCTTTAAATCATACACCTGAGAAGTATCGGTGCCATCAAAAAAGGTGGTAGCTACGGAATCCCATACAGCTTTAGCGGTAGGAAATCTGATAAATTGCCAATCAACGCCGGATCCATGGAGTTGATGAGCCATCCTTTCACAGTCGAGTCCTCGGTTTTCCACTTCCGAAAAACAGGATCTGTAGGCAGAGGTTGAGGGAGGTCTCCATTGATGTATCCCAGCTTATCTTTGCCGGCGATGTACATCTCCACAACTTGAGACCATAAGCCATAGTTACTTCCATCCAATTTAATTGCGATCTGAGATGAAGCCGAATCATTCTGAGGTGTTGGTGCTGGTGGAGTCTGGTTCTGATTCAGAATCTGAGTCAATCTGGTGGTCAGATTCTCCAAAAGCGCTTCCGTGGACAAATCCCCCCCTTGGTTTTGGTGGGGAATCACTGTTCCTGCAGGGTTTTGATCCGCCATGGATCCGAGATTGATCACGAGAAAGATGAAGAAGATCGGACGAGACGACGTGGCCGGCGCGAGACGACGGCGCAATAGAGAAAGCAAGCAGAAAAATTTTTTTCGGGGGCGCTGCCCCCGAACCCCAGCCCGCTCACCGGCGAGCGGGACCGCCGTAATCGAGGATTGACGTACAGTACTCACAAGGAGCAAACCCTAAGCTCTGATACCATGTCAAAGAATATTTCTATCTTCCATTACAATCGTTCTCCTTTTTGCTTATATACAATTGAGGGGCTAACCCTAATATCCTAACAAAAGAGACTAAAAAAGGAAGACTCCTATACAATATATAAATTAAAAAATAACTCCCTAATTTAAAGGAAGCACAGCTCACGCCAACACTAATCTCATCTATGAACAGGGCTCGAACCTTTTTCCACCTCTTACAGGCCTTCCTGTCCATGTAAATGTCCAAAGCCGAAGCTTCGGGACCAGGGTTCTTGATGCCTGCGAAGGAGTGCAAGGTTTGCCCGCGAAGCGCGCAAGCGGCAACTCCGGTGGACGCGGTCACAAAAACTGTAGACCGGCCCAACGAATCCTTCAACAACTTGATGATATGCTTAAGCAAAGCGGTTTTCCCGGTGCCGGCCGACCCGGCGATGAAGACCGATCGGCCACCGGAAACGGCCGATATGATTCGGGTCTGCTCTTCAGTCCATTCCAAATGACCAGTCCTGGCCCTTGTGCTTTTCGGGCGGTTCTTCTTGTTCCCGGCCTCGGGCAGCTCCTTGCCTCTAGGGTACGCCGCACTTTTGCTACTGTAATTCCTATAAGCACGCTTCAATATCGCAAATGCCCTCGTCCTCATCTCGCGGACTCTCCCTAAAACTCTCTTCTTTGTCAGGGTTCTTCAAGAACTTGAACCCAAGAAAAATCTGAAAGCTAAACTCGGCATTACCGAAAGGAACGCTACTGCGAAATCGCAGGGCAAAAGAGAGGACGAGATTTTCATACCGACGGAGGGAGGATAGCTTTCCGAGAAAAGATTGAAAAATCTTGCAGTTCGTGATGCGAAAGGGAGAGTGAAAATGAGGAAGTCGCCATTGGAGAAGACTGAGATGCCAAATCTTGAAGAACGGCGGCACGCATTGGGTTGCTCCAGCCAGTGCTAATTTCATAAGTAATCTTCGGTTCCGCTTGTCGCAAAGAAAATAAATATTTTCTTGAAATGTATTGTTTTAAATAATTTATTAATAAAAATATTTTAAAAAACTTACGCCTAAAAATTTTTCGTAAATAACGAAAATATTTTATTTATTCGTGTTTGCAAGCCATATGAGTTATCATTTTCTCAAAAATGATCGGACTCCGCTTAAAGTACATTAATTGCAAAACTTATTTAAGCTTTTCCCTATTTATTGAGTTGATCTAAGAAAAAGATGACTAATGTCTTGAGTTGTACAAGGCCTAATATATATTATCGAAAGAAGTTATCGCCTTACACTCGTGCGAAAGGTGTGTTGGACGAATCACATTAAATTGTTTCGTGAATTCAAGACGGCATATATCATGAACCCAATATTGACCGCCACAACTTCTTTTGCTTTTTTACATAGTTTTGGTGAATAAAAATAAAAAAAAATGATGTTTTTGAATTTTCTTTGCATGAGGAACGAGAACTCTGCTGCCGCCGTATCGGCTTTTATCGATTGTGTAATTTCTTTATTTGAATTATTCTCAATGTATTATTAGAGCTGTTTTAAAATATCCAGCATCACCCATTTGATAATTAAAATTTGCGAGACCTCTTGTGATGAGCATCGAATTAAGGTGTCAATGTTGAATAGGGAAAATTTAAACTAAATTAAGGCGAAACAAATACAACTCTTTTTTTTTTTTTGTGCAAGGGAAAATCGCGAAAATATCTTTATTCTAAATCGGAAAAAAAGAAAGGAAAGAAAGGAAAGCGGGCGAAAAAATAAGGTGAAAAGTTGGCGCTTCATCTCCTCCGCGCTCCGCTGCGTACCTCCCCACCGGATTCACCCCCAAATCCATCTCTCTCTATCTGAAGCGTCGATGGCGTAAACCCTAAATTCACATCCCGACCTCGCCTAAGCCCCCTCGCAGTTCCCGATTGCAGCCGGAGCTTACTCCATCTCCAGTTCACTTGGCGCCCACGTAAGTCCCTCCTCCTCCCTGTCATGCCCGTGCTTCGTGTCGCGAAAGCTTTCGTCTTTCGCCCCTTCCCCCGAGCGCGAAAACCTAATCGGGTTATCTCTGTCTTTATACCTTCTTTTTTCCTTTGGTGGAGCGCGGTCGGGTTCTGGGCAAATTTAACTCGACCTGCGTCCACTCCGATCCGAAACCCATATAGGTTTCCGCTATAAATGATCTGTCTTAACCCGACCCGGATCTTCGCGCGTGCCGAGTGTGTGTGTGTGTTTTTTTTTCCTGAGCTGGTTGGTGATGGTGACGGGTTTCGGATCTTCCGACCCGTCTCGGTTCTTCCTTCCTTCCTCCCTTGTTGCGTGCTTCCTGGCGCTTTCGTTATGGGGTTTGTTGGCGGGTTCTCTAACGTTGGTTCGTGGGGAGCCGAAACGTGCAGCTGCTTGTCGTGAATGTTTTGTGCATCTTTCGTTGCTCTGTCGTTCCTACGTTGTTGGTGTCAGTTTACAGTTATCACCGAGTGAAGTAGGAAGCGAGTCTACGTTTCGGTTGAAATAGACCAACGGGCGGTGCAATGATGATTTGAACATGATGGCACCTTTAGTTTCAGCGTCTTTTCTGTAGAGGATGGTATAAACTCTTCCAGTGTTCAGATCATTAAGCAGGAAGTAATGTTCATTGGGTCCTAGATTGGTTCGGATTTATCTGTTCGGTTAAAATGATCTCAAAAAAAGAACGTCATTTGATGTAGATGGTCTCCTCAGTTTATCCTGCCCATCCTCTGGGGAGCCTAAAATGCAGACTGTGATGAAGTAAATTCTCTGCCAAAGGCCTTTACCCTCTGTGCTCTAAACGCCGGAAAAGTTGGGATAGCATGCGTCTTCCTGTTCAAATTGCTTTTCAGGGACTGCCAGTGCCTGCTAAATCATAACCGGACTTGCAAGATGCGGAATCTATTTGAGGGAGCAAAGTCACGTGTGGATTTTCATTTGAAACTAGTCTTTCTCTGAGGCTGTTAGCCGGTGTAACAATAGTCGCTTGGACCCAATCTGTCTTTGTCTAAACCATACAAAAAAAGCAACTGGTGCATTCCAGCACTATCATAGTTGTAGTTTCGGAAAACGGGAGGGGAGGATCGACCCGTTCAGTAGAATTCCGAAGAAAGATTGTTGGCAGCAGGTGGAGACATTTCTTTGGCCCCGTCAAAAGGAAATGCGGGCAGGGGATAGCTCGGCAGAAGGTTCGAGAATGGGGTAGGAAAAAATAACTTAGCTGGTTTTTTTGTTGACAATCGGAACCTGAGAATATTCAAGGACCCGTTACCCGGCAGGGGAAAACCATGAGCAGGTTGAAATTAGGGTAATACCTAGTGGAGGACCGAACCAGTTTTCGTTGTTGGATGACTTGTGGTTAGGAGTGAAAAGCTTATCGAATCGAAGTGGTCTCGTGTGATCTCATGCGCGGCCATCAGAAAGCCCCTTTCTCGCCAAAACAAAATGGAGTTGGTTTGGTGATCATGCAGTTATCCTTCTCCTTTTCCTTGGCCTCTTTTACTTTCTTATTGACCAACGGATTCATTGTTGCAAGGAGGGTTGGGCTTATGCCCCCAGTTGCTCTTGCTTCGTTCGGGGTACTGCCCCCTTACTCAACATAGGGCCGCTCGCGATGGCGTGTTTGGCAATGCCCTCTGCATGTTGGTCTGCGGGAGTGGATCTTCAGCCACCACGGGTGCGTCTTGTCTTGCTGATGAAGCCGGCGGGGAATGAAACAAATCTTTTCTTTTTTGTATATTCTCGATGTATGCGTCCCAATCCAAGGAAAGGGGAAGTGAGCTCAACCAGCGCTAGAAGCAATCGTTCGATGAGGAGAAGGTCGGGTTTTAGAGTCAGCCAGTCCCACAGTTGGTTTCGCTCTCTTGGAACGTTCATTCCTTATAACAACAATCCGACATCTAAACCTTGTTCTTGTTGTTGCCACTAGACCAGTACAAACCCTCTTGTCCGAACTAGCCGTCCTCAAACCAATCATACGATATCCGCTATTATTACCTATGAGAATCTTCTTCAAAGTGATAGAAGTGAAAACAACGTAATCTCCGATCGAAGAATACGGGGTTGGTTATTGAGTTTAGTAAATAGAATGTCGGACAAAACCGGGGTATTTGTCCTATAAGAGGAGGTCGTCTTAGATCAAAATAGAGCAGGTTTGAATCCGTAGAAAGAACCCGAAACTCAATCAAAAACAGAAAGAAGGAAAGCAGAAGGGGGAAGGTCTGAGGAAGTCAGTGATTCCCGGGTCTGCAGCTGGGGAAGAAGCCGAAGGTGCGAAGAGAGCTTGGGCTGCTTTAATGGTAGTCTTTACATTTTCTCTTTCACTCGTAGTATGGGGAAGAAGTGGACTCTAGAGGAAGCCTTTGGGGACTTTCCCCGTGCCTAGAATAGGAATCGTTAACTTCTAGGATCTGAACTTCCTTCCTGGTCCTTTTTTTAGAATGCATGGTTTGTACCAATGACCAATTATAGGCTGCTCTCCTCTTCAAATTTCTTTTGAATAATTGGTTTGTTTTAGTGTTAGAGTGCCTACACACCTGCAGCTATCGGTACAGTGGCTTGATGCTCCTCTGACTCTGGTCTAGCTGGAGAGAGAACTCCACTCATTGCCCGATCCTTGGTTTGTTTGACCTTTACTGCTATCTGTCAGAATATTGCTGTCAGTGTAAGACCTTCCAGCCTGTATTGACAAATTAATGATTAACTTGGAATCTGCTCTGATTTTTGTTAGATAACTTACATGTCACTTTATTACTCTGCATGACAAAGTGGTCTGTTTTGCTTCAGCCTTTACTTATGCACTTCCCCTACACCACCGTATTGGTGATAAATCAATTTGATGGCATAAGAAGATGCAAGCATATGTCAAGTCATTTTTGCTGATGTCATTTGCTTATGCTCAAGATGAAACTGATTTTGTCTCTAACATCTGCTTTGTGCAACATTAGAGATGTTGAAGGTAAATAGAAAAGTCCTACTGAATGCAAATCCAAAGTCTTGAGAAATGCGTGAACTCTCATGATTCTTGAGGCAGATGCACTGTCCTTCACGAATTCTTGGTCATGTTTGAATTGTTTGATTGGTGGAATTGGGCTAGATGATTCAATCTTCCTTTCCTATTTAGCAAACGTCTTTCGTTGATTTAGGGATTGACTTCTTTCTATTTCCATGTGCAGATTATTCAACTTAAGTATACGCGATGGACTTATCAGATGCAGTCATAATTAATTCAAGCAGATTAAAATCAGTTGTCTGGAACGACTTTGATAGAGTCAAGAAAGGTGATATCTGCGTGGCTATATGTAGGCACTGTAAAAAGAGACTGAGTGGCTCAAGTACTAGCGGGACTTCTCATTTAAGAAATCATTTGGTCAGGTGTCAGAGAAGATCTAATAATCATGATATTACTCAACTCATTCCGCCAAGGGAAAGGAAAAGGGAGCGACCGCTTGCAATTTCAAATTTCAGTTTTAATCAAGAGCAAAAAAGGGATGAAGGGATGAATCTTGTGAATATCAAATTTGATTCCGACCAGATGAAGGATGATAATGCAAATGCAATGACTGTGGGCAGTAACTACGATCAAAGGAGAAGCCAGCTTGATCTTGCGCGTATGATCATCATACATGGCTATCCACTGAATATGGTTGAGCATGTGGGGTTCAAGGTGTTTGTCAAGAATTTGCAGCCGCTTTTTGAGCTTGTGACAATGAATAAAATAGAGGCTGACTGCTTGGAAATCTATGAAAAAGAGAAGCAAAAGGTTTTTGAGGTCTTGGATAAATTGCCTGGAAGAATTAGCCTCAGTATTGATGCTTGGGCTGGTTCTGGTGATGTTCGATACTTCTGTTTGGCTGCCTATTTCATAGATGAATCTTGGCAGCTGAAGAAGAAGATACTGAATTTTGTGTCGGTGGACTCTTCTCACACGGATGACATGCAGGCAGATGTCATCATGACTTGTCTCATGGATTGGGACATCGACCGTAAATTGTTTTCCATGACTTTTGACGGTTCTTCTTCTGACTTCTTTGTTCTCAGAATCAGAGATCGTCTATCGCAGAACAGGTTTCTTTATGGTAATGGCCAACTTTTTGAAGTGCGATGTGTGGCTACTGTTCTCAATCAGATGGTTCAGGATACCTTGGAAGCGCTAGGGGAGGTAATTCACAAAATTCGGGAAAGTATTCGGTACCTCAAAAGTTCACAAGGAATGTTAGAGAAGTTCAACAAGCTGGCCCAACAAGAAAGTATTGAGACTGAAAAGTGCTTATCTCTCGATAACAGCTCCAGATGGGACTCGACTTACAGGATGCTTGAGGTTGCCTTGGAGTACAAGAGTGCATTTTCTCTTCTGAGGGAAGAGGATGAGCTATTCACGGTTTGTCCTTCTGATGTGGAGTGGGAGAGAGCCGGCGCTGTTACCGGTTTCTTGAATGTCTTTCTGGAGATTATGAATGATTTCTCCCAAAGCAGATACCCGACTGCAAATATATACTTCCCTCTGATATGTGATATCCATTTGAAGTTGATAGGGTGGTGTAAGAGTTCAGATGATTACATCAGTTCGCTGGCCTTAAAGATGAGAGGCAAATTTGACGAGTACTGGGATAAATGTAGTTTGGGACTCGCTGTTGCAGCCTTCTTGGACCCTCGGTTTAAGATGAAGTTGGTAGAGTATTACTTCCCCCAAATCTATGGTAGTACTTCCCTCGAACGCATTGATGAGATATCTAGCCGAATCAAGGCGCTTTACAACGAACACTCCATTGGCTCGCCTTTATCAACTCTTCATCAGGCATGGCAAGTCGGTGGCGGTAGTGGAAGCTTGTCGGGTCCTGGGAATGACGCGAAGGATAGGCTGGTCGGGTTTGATAAGTTCATCGACGAAACGTCTCAGAGTGACGGCACGAAAACGGATTTGGACAAGTACTTGGAGGAGCCTCTCTTTCCTCGGAATGTCGATTTCAACGTGCTGAACTGGTGGAAAGTTCACACCCCGAGGTATCCCATATTGTCCATGATGGCGCGAAATGTGCTGGGTGCTCCTATGTCAAGAGTTCTCTCGGAGTCGGCATTTGACATGGGTGGCAAGGTGCTCGACCGGGACCGCAGTTCTCTCAGTGCAGCGACCTTGCAAGCGCTGATGTGTTCCCAAGATTGGATAAGAAGCGAACTAGAGAGTTGATAATAATTTTGGTAGAACGCACTTGGTGTCCGTCTCCTTTCGCACCGAGATTTTGTATCTAGCTGTTGATCCAATCAAAATGCAAGTTACCAATTATGTGGCCGGGACGTCTTCGGGATGCTCCTAATAATCGATGAGCGGTCTAACCAAATTCTACTGTCTCTTGAGAGCGTTATGCTCAGGCTCGTATTTCATTGGGCTGGGCTTTGCTCTGTCCTGTGCCTGAAACCATAGCTTGCTCGATCAATCAAACGAGGGGTCAAATCGACGGATCAGCTGCAGCTTCGAGAAAGGACATCTGGGAGAGATTATGGTCTCCCCCACTTATCAATAATTCCGGGGGTAAACAAGATTAAGATTCTCTTTGCTTGCGCCACTATGGCAAACGTCCAATTACCTGCCTGAACACGCCCAGGATCATGCGAATACCGCGGCAATGGTAGTACTGGCTTTAGTCAAGTTTTTGGAGGTCCAAGAATTGACCAAGTTATGACTTATGCTACAAAAGAAGACATGGAACTTAGACCAGGTAAATGTCGTACGGCCATCCTACATCGGCATTGAATGAAACTCAAAGTGCAGGACAGAAATGCTTCTGGCCCTCTTTGTTTTTGTCCTGCAAAGTTTTGGTTAAATGGAGTGATGGTGACAAGGGGGTATGTATGATCGGGCATTTATGGAATTAGGTAATTGCATTCAATTCGGGCATCTTTCACCGTCATTCGGGACACCAGTCCACCTTGGGTTGCATTCCTGGTCCCCCCCTTCTTCCCATCCCCGCCCTTTTGAAATTTTATTCTTATCATCGTTTGTTATTAGTATTTATTAATATTATTAAGAGATAAGTACACCAAAAGTCCTAAAATATGTTACAAAAATACAATTTAATCCTAAAACATTCAAAAATGTACAATTAAGTTCTAACTCCTGTCATAGAAATGTAATTGGATGTTAAAACTTTCAAAAAATGCAATCAAGTCTTATAACTTATTAATTTGGTCCAATCAAGTCTTTCCACTTATTGCAATTTTTTGAAAATTTTATGGATTCCATTGTACTTTTGTAATAAGTTTTAGGATTTGATTATATTTTTTGCAAGTTTTAAGACTTAATTTGTGATAAGTTTTAGGATTTTCATGCACCTATCCATATTATTAATATTGAGTTTAGAAAACTGAATTATTTGTTTTGCCCTTTTTTTTTTTGGGCTTTCAACACCAAAAAGCAACACGCCCTCTTATTAGGGCAATGGCTCTTGTCATGCTGAATCACTTTGCTTGTCCACTTCTTGCGTGGTGACGAATTCCTCAGCGGGTCTGCTGTGCAAGATCTGGTTCAGACCTTTGTTCCTAGATCACAGGATGTAGCACGCATCCAATTCCTCTTCAAAAATTTAATTTTTTTTCATCCTTATGATTTTTTTTTCCGTGATTAATGGGATTGTCCTAGACAAATTGGCAGCCAAAGGTACACAGACGTCGTGACGTGGTAAAAAGTATGAGGTAAAAATTTTGAGGGAGTGTGTGATGGGAACATCATCCGCAATGTTATAGGTTGCGCTCTCATCGCCCCTTGTTCATTACTCGACAAGAATCGATCTTTCTACAGAGGAAATTGGATAATACGTGCTGCCATTCCTATGGGCTACCTTGATCATATTTAAATAAACGAAACACTCCTTTTCATATTTACTTTGGTCTTTTTACTTAGTACAAAGCTTGAAAATATTTCATTAGGAAGGTAAATGCGAGTTTGAAAAGATTTGAATTTATAACTTCATTTTTTGATCTGTTCTAAAAACTTAAGGTGTTGGATGAAAACGCAGTTTCATATTTAAATATTCGAACAAAAATCATGCATGGACCGATCAGTTATAGTATTTATGCGAAATCCAATGATACAGAGCTGTTGCCCACCGGATTACGTAGTAATCTATTTACTTTGGAATTTTCGTGCGATGTGAATCGGTAATCAATGATTACATCTTCATGAGTTCCCTAATTTTGCAGAAGTTACTTTGGGAGAGCAACATTTTCGGTGTTATGACCCTCTAAGTCACTAAGTACTTGTTTCACAACAAATAAAATAAAATAAAATAAAATAAGGGCTTGTTTGGTAACAATTCTGTTCTGGATAACAATTTCTACATTACTAAGCGCTTGTTTTTCGATAAAAAAAAATAAGGACCCGTTTGGTAACAATTATGTTATCGGTAGCAATTTTTGAGTAGAGATGATTTTTTCTAATTATGTTTGGGAAAACAGAAAAGTAGATTTTAATTTCTATGCCTTTTCTTTCTGTTCCAAATCTGTTCCTTGATCACATTGATCTATGCTTAGGAACTAAAAATTAATTAACACTACCAAATATATTTATATGCTTTTTCCATTCCCGAGAACCAAAATAGGAATCTGATACACATGAGTGCTACCAACAGGCCCTAAGGTACGAACTTCCAAGATTTCTAGTGCATCAATTTTACACATAGGCAGTTTCCATATTTTTCCTGAAGATTTTCTTGTTTCGGTTTGATTTGGGAGTGATCCTTGACATTACATAATGGGCACAATTTGAAGAAAACTTAAACACAAAACACAAATTAAAACTAGAGCAAATTCCAAATAAAGGTTTAAAGTGAACCATGTTTCAAATAAATGTTTGGAGTAGGCTTTACTTCAAATAATAATCTGAAGTGGCCATATCAGTCTCAAAAAAAGGTATGATCTAGCCAATCAAAGGGCATTTTCTTCCTTTACTTTTTTATATTTTGTTTTTGTTTTTTTTGTTTTTTTTTTTTGCTCTTCCCTCCGCCGAAATTAGGCAAGGGTTGCCCTTAAGGGCGGTTCTTACCTGAGGCCGGTGACCTCCGTTAGGGAGGGAAGAGGGAAAAACAAGAAAAAGAAAAGGAAGAAAAAGAAAAGTGAAAGAAATAGAAGAATATACTTAATTTGTTTACTAAATACCCCTTCTCTGATGGATAGAATAACCCCTTCTCTGATGGCTAGAATAATTACATGCTTGTCGGCTGCCAGAATTCCTTATTGGAGATGATTTGGCCATTTCAAGCCCTCATTTAAAACAATCCATTTAGATCATTAATTAAGAAAATGATGACACTTCAAGCTCTTATTTGAAAATATTCCTCAAAACTCTCAAGTCAGAACGCCTAAAGCAATAAGTTTTGGTACGACTTCACACCATTAACCCTAAATGTTGGACTGTTGTTAGAAAAAGTTTCTGGGTTACCTTATTTTCTAGTTATTCGTTAGTTCTTTACGATACTTTTGTGAAATTATCAAATTTTTTGAGAAAAATTGAATTATCGACTTTTTTTTAACTGATTTTTATTTATCTTTCTTACCAACTCTTTAATTATATCAACCTTTTGTCAATATACCAATTTTTATTTGAATGACACACCAACTTTTTTCCCAATTAAAGTACTAACCTTGTTTTAGGTTACCAACTTGCAATTGAATTACTTACTAATATTTATTTGGTTTCTTACTAAATCTATCAATTTTTATTACTGTTTACCGACTTTTATATATCATTCTTAAAAGTGGCCTTCGATTTAACAAATTTTATTTGTGTGACTTATCGGTTATTTCTCATTAGGTTTCCAACTAGTTTTGGTTTATCATCTCTCATTTCAGTTGATTGTCAACTTTTATACGTCTTATTTACTAACTTGTTAAATTTACCGACTCTTTTTAGAAATAATATAACTAGATTGATTATCAACTTTTCCCAAATTAAATTACCAATCAATTTTGTCGTTCCGATTCTTAGTTAATTTAATTATCGACATTTAATTTTATTTTTTAACAACCAATTCCTTTTATTCTGACAAAAAAAAAGTTTCTCTTATCTTTTTCAAACTTTTAGTTATCTTTCTTACCGTCTTAAATTCCCACATGGAATTAACAATCTCTTTTTGAGTAGATTACTAATCTATCTCCAATTAAGTTATGAACAAGTTTTGGGTCACCAACTTTGATTTGAGTTGCTTACTTACATTTGTTTGTATTACCAACTAGTTTATTTGTTTATTTTACCAATGTCTTTATTGAGTTACCATTTTTATTTTCCTTGCTTGCCAACTGTTTTGCAGAAATTATTAACTTCAATAGAGTGATTACTATCTCATTTGGATTAAGTTACCGACACTCATTTGAGTTAGTTACCGATGACAATTATTTTTTTAAAATCTGCAACTTGTCTCATATGTAATATATAAAATTCTCTAATAATTTTAATTATTAACTTCATTTACCTTTCGTTAGCAGCTTAAATATGCTGTTTATTTTATGAAATTACGAACCTTTGTGTTGTGTGATTTATCAACATTTCTCTGATTAGATTATTAATTGATTTTCCATTAGTAAATGTGATTTCAGCCCCTTAGTATTATTTTTTCTCGTTTTCTTAAATTACCAATTGAAAGTTTCTATTATGTCTTACTTATCAACTTATCAAAAATTATTGATTTTTTTGTTTTTTATGAAATTTCCAATCTTGATTTGTGTGATTAACAAATTTATCCAATTAAGTTATCAATCAGTTTAATGTTACCAGCTCTTATTTTAGTTAGTTATCAATGTGATTTTCAAAGTACCGACTTATTTTATTTTTGACACTAAAAATGTATCTTATCATTTTGCCAACTTTTACTTACATTTTCTTGCTAGTGCGCCAAAATTATCACTATTCCATGGAGCACAAATTCTTTTTCTTTTTGTGTGACTTATCAATTTTCTCAAAGTAAGTTGTCAACCAATTTTGTATTACCAACTCTCATCTGAGTTGCTCGCCAACACATCGAGTTACTACTTCTATTTTACTCGCTTGCATCTAAGTTATCACTTCATACTACTTTTGTTGAGTTATTCATGAGCTTTTTTTTTTTTTGCTCTTCTCAAATTACCAACTTCTCTTATCTGTAAACAACAACAAAAAAGAGAAACTTCTCTTGTCTTTATATTTATTTTAATTTCTTTATACCAGTACTTCTAATTTACCAACCATTAATAAAAATTATCAACTTTTATTTTGAGTGACTTGAAAATCTGACTGATTTCGTTACCCCATAGAGAAGTACTAAGTTAAGATAAAAAATCACGTAAATGCTGGTCCAACGAATATGGCAATCAAAATCAGAACTAATCGGTAACCTATCGGTGAAGAATGATCACTAACGTTGAAGTTAGTAGTTCATACAGGAGTTAGTGCTAACATTGAAATAATATGTTCTCCTGAACTAATCGGTAACCTTTCTGGGACTCCACAAGAGGCACAACGTTGTTCCTCCCACGCTCCACGAGTGGCGATCCTATCCAGGCACGCAGCAGAGGATGAGCGAAAGTTTGATTTACTGCAAACCCCACTCGATGGAACCCTAATTGCCTCTTGCAATTAAAGAGCGATCTCTATATGAGCCCTTTTGGAAAAGTTTCAGGTACTCAACCGCGTAGGGAAAACGGAAAAAAAGTTCGAGTACTTGCAGTGCATTGTCCCGAAACTAATACATGATAACAATGCTAGACATACACAGATTCATCATGACGCAGTAAATCTACCATTACATTTTTTTTTTCTGGTATCTGTAACATGAGTGAAAACGAAACACGTGAGACCACTCAAAACTAGTGATGAACACAAAGGTCGACCCACCGAACACAAAGCCGATGTATGATAGGGTTTTTTTACAAAAACGGGTTTAAAATTTTAAGTTTTTACGAATTTGGTTTTAAAAAAAAAATTACGAAACGGGGCTTGTTCTCTTTGCACCGAGGGTGCCGAACAAGGAGGTTTGTTCGGCTCTCATAGAGCCGAACAGGAGAACAAACCTTGCTCGGCTCTTTAAGAGCCGAACAAGGGGGGGCTCCCCCACTCAACAGAGGGGGCCCTCTCCCCCCCACCCCACCCCACCCCACCCCACCCCACCCCCCTCCCTAAAATGTTATTTTTAATTAATTTTGAAGTATTTTTTTTTTCAGAAAAATACTAAAAACGCGAAAAAATATGAAAATATATTTCTTGTGCAAAAATGGTTCCCTATGCTTGGCCAAAGTCTCCAAAATTGATATTTCAATTTTCTCATTTTTTCTTGATTTTCTTAATCAAGTTTTTCTAAGATAATTAATAGAATATCTATAACAACAAATCTATAATTGTCGAAAATTCATATTCAGAAGCTTTAGTGAAGCCTGAGGATCCAATTTGGAAGAAAAATAATTTTTTGCAATTTTCGTAATTTTTACAAATTTATCCATAATAACAAAATATCCGAAAATAAAAAAAATAGATTTTGTGGCCTAAAAAATACAGAAAGATTGCCAATATTTTATTTTAAATACCTTTCCATGTTGAACCATTTAAAATACTGACTTTTTTTTCGTGAACACTTTTTTTGCTCTCAAATGCTTTTTTTTTAATTAATTTTGAAGTATTTTTATATTTTCAGAAAATACTAAAAATGCGAAAAATATGAAAATTTATTTTTTTTTTTCAAAAATGGTTCCCTATGGTTGGCCAAGGTCTCCAAAGTTGATTTTTCAATTTTCTCATTTTTCTTGATTTTCTTAATCAAGTTTTTAAAGAAAATTATTAGAAAATAAAAAACTATAAAATTGAAAAATCATATTTGAAAGCTTTACTTAAGCCCGAGAAACCAATTTGGGTGAAAAAATAATTTTTGGAAATTTTCATAATTTTAAATACAATATTCATATTCATATTGAAAAATCATATTCATAATCTTAATCAAGGAGTTGGGTGGGGGGGGGGTTGGGGGTTAGGAAATTTTTTTTTGAGGGAAAAAAAAGTGTTCACGAAAATCAAGAAAAATGAGAAAATTGAAAAATCAACTTTGGAGACCTTGGCCAACCATAGGGAACCATTTTTGAAAAAAAAATAAATTTTCATATTTTTCGCATTTTTAGTATTTTTCTGAAAATATAAAAATACTTCAAAATTAATAAAAAAAATAGCATTTGAGAGCAAAAAAAGTGTTCACGAAAAAAAAGTCAGTATTTTAAATGGTTCAACATGGAAAGGTAATTAAAATAAAATATTGGCAATCTTTCTGTATTTTTTGGCCAGGAAATCTATTTTTTTTATTTTCGGATATTTTGTTATTATGGATAAATTTGTAAAAATTACGAAAATTGCAAAAAATTATTTTTCTTCCAAATTGGATCCTCAGGCTTCACTAAAGCTTCTGAATATGAATTTTCGGCAATTATAGATTTGTTGTTATAGATATTCTATTCATTATCTTAAAAAAACTTGATTAAGAAAATCAAGAAAAAATGAGAAAATTGAAATATCAATTTTGGAGACCTTGGCCAAGCATAGGAATCATTTTTGCACAAGAAATATATTTTCATATATTTTCGCGTTTTTAGTATTTTTCTAAAAATAAAAAAATACTTCAAAATTAATTAAAAATAACATTTTAGGGGGGGGGGGAGGGGAGGGCCCCCTCTGTTGAGTGGGGGAGCCCCCCCTGTTCGGCTCTTAAAGAACCGAACAAGCCTCCTTGTTCGGCACCCTCGGTGCCGAACTAGGAGTTCGGCACCGAGGGTGCCGAACAAGCCCCGTTTTCGTAATTTTTTTTTAAAAAAACCCAAATTCGTAAAAATTCAAAATTTTAAACCCGTTTTTGTAAAAAGCCCGTATGAATACGGGTGGATGATGTTCAAGGTCTTAGGGTCACCAAGTGGGGTTAGATCCAATCACGCTTTTGGGGGAGACATGGCTCCTTGATGGTTCACATCCCAAACAACATTCTCCATGTGGGATCTAGAGCTCTCTCTCATGCATGAACGAAGAGTACTCTTGTACTTCCCCAAATGTGGTCCTCACCACAACACCGTTCCTCAGTGATTTTCCCCTTGCGATGATTGATGCAGAACCTTGGCCCCATCATTGAAGTCACGAGCTACAAGCCATGGCTGAAGGCGTCGAGACATTGAAATATCGAGGCATGGAGCATGGCAGTTCATGAAATAATTTCTCAAAGTGTGAATACCAGAAGTCATCGCTTGTGGATCCAACGCAGTTGTCTAGCTAGGGAAACTCGGTTGTCTAGCTAGGGCATAGCTAGAAGAAACTTCACAACATTATGGTAAGCATGTGGGACAAAGCATGCTGAGGGAAAAGCTAGTTTTCTTTTCTTGGCACCTTAGAGTTCTGTCTAGAGACTTCTTTTTTTTCTCTAGAGAAATTACTAACCGCAAACAAAAAATTGTAAATGCAGAAACCTTAATTTTTATATAGTAGAAAATTTTTAGTTTATCATGACATGACATATGACATGGTACATGTACATGTACATGTACTCTTGGTGTCATTTAGACCTCCGGGTTCTACGTGTGATGCGGACAAGATAAGGTACTTTTTGTCCGATGTATAGGGATTATAGGATTTTGACCTTTGTACTTTATGAAAACAAATAAACGCTTCTTTCTTAGAAAGTCAAGAAATATGTTGTCTATACATTATTGTGTTTTACCCGAGGCCTTAAAATTTTGGGAGAAAACGGTTCATACGTGATGGTAATAAATTTGAATTTAAAAATTGCATTGTAAGTTTTATACTGGTGATTACTTTAGTTTGATCAGATCATTGAACGAGTTGGGCGATGCCAACTTGAGTTCGAACTTTGCATGGCTTTGCCCTAGCTCACGAAAGCTTGAAATTGCTGATCTGATTAAGGATCTACATGACAACAATTCTAAATTTCTGATTTTATTTCTTGGAACAAAAGAGGATGAGAAATATATTTAGTAACGTAAATAATTGTGATTTTGTTTTGCTCCTGAAAACAGTTTTGGGGCAAAACCAAGAATAAAAAAAGTTGATTTTGAAAAAGAGAATCACTTTTTAGAAATAGAAAACAGTATGAAGTCCCATATCTCTTATTTTTTCCTTTTAGCTCTCTTATCGCTTTCCCTAAATCTAAAACAAAAATTTTGTGTAGTTACCAAACGCATTATAATTATCTAAAACTCATTCAAAGAACAGAATCAGAAAAAATCAATTATAATTAGAATCACTTTTTTTGGATCAGATCGTTTCCATGCAAGCCTTATGCACCCAAGCTTGGCAATGAGAATTTATGAGTGAAAATTGTCCAATCAATCCTAAACTTATTGTACGTTTGCAATTCAGTTTTAAACTTTCCGATTTTGTCAATTTACTCCTAAATCTTTGTGCGACATGCCGTTGTAGTCCTTTCAGCCAATTTTTGCCGGAAATTACTAATGTGGCAATGTTTCACTTAGGATGACATGTGTTGATTGGCTTTTGGAGATTTGAAGGACTACATTTAAATTTCGTGCTATCGACACCAAAAAGGTTTGGGCCTTGGTTGGTCATAGAGCCTGTGGGCAGTCACTAAGCCTCTTATTAGTATAGACATTTTGGTAGCCGAAAACATGGCAAACTGGCTCTTAGTTAAGAGGGAATGTCAGGCAGATAGAGCTCGGTTCAAAGGAAATATCAATGGCATGATCATGTCAATATGTGATGCCAACGGTTATGTGGAGTAGTTACATATCTATTTAAACCATCTTGAAGATAAGGAGAGTAGTTATCGAAGTAGATCCGAAATTTTAGGGATAATGTACACATGAAGAAACCGTTGATAAAGGTTTTACTTGTTTACCTATGAATAGTCGGAAATAGCTCTTTGTAAAAGACTCTCAATCAATCAATCAAATAACTTATCTTTTGCTTTGTAATTTATCTTATCAAGCATTTACTTTCCCTGCACTTTACTTATCACACCGTTTACCACTTTCTTTGTCATTTACTTACCTCCTGTCCAAAATTGCTACAAGAGCCCATTTAAAACAATAAATTTGAAAGCTCTATGTTTGTCAGTGAAAGATCATTCGTTGTGGACGTTTTCGGCAAAACACATGCAAAAGTTATGATAAATTGAAAGGCCTAGATTTGAATTGGCATATAGAAAATTATCAAAGAAGTTATAAATATATTGTAATTGTGCCAATTCAATTTAAACCTTTTTTTTTTTGCAAATTGAGTCCCCAATTTTATTGAAAATTGACGACATGCACTAGCCATCCTACATAGTACTATTGGCCCTAGTGTGAAATTTTTTAATTTTGAGTGTTTTTTTTTGTTGTGCTTTTATCATTAAGGGCTAGCAAGAGACTGTCGGCCATTGCCCGAAGCTAGGCTTGCCCTCGCCGCGATGGGGGAGGACTTCTGGCCCTTTCTTAATTACTGGCATAGGTTGTCGGGCCTCATCCGATGGTCGCGACGATTCGGTGGCTAGCGACCTGCCCTTAACAATAAAGAAAAGAAAAAGAAAGGAAAAGGAAAAGATAAAATAATATTAATCAAAGGATAAAAAAATTTAAAAATTTCATGACAGTGCCAGTAGTGCCACTTAGGGAGGTCGATGGATTGCCAGTGTTCATGTCATTAGTTTTCGATCGAAATTAGCAGGACTGAATTGATAGAATGTGAAAAGGTTAATGATTCAATTATATAAAAAAGTTCTTGGACTGAATTGGCGTAATTACAATTGGTTTGAGCTTTTCCGGTAATTGCTCAAGCCATACCAGTACCACTAACGGCAAAAATTAGGGCCAGGCCTGCTCATTTGTGGAAGAATAGGAGTTTGCCGGATCCATTATCAGATTTGCTCCTAATATTTCGCAAAATTTCCCTGTTGTTGCCGTTATATGTGATTGATGTGGTTACAGATGTGTATTTCACAAGTCGGGTTTGGCTTACATTCGGGAGTGTTAAAACACTATACTTTGTTGACCCACTTTTTGACCCTTCAAATCCTTATAAAAATAGTTTGACTAAGAAATATCATTTTAAATAGTTTAGAAAATAGGGAAAAGTTCAGAATGATTCGAAACGCTTACGAGTTGATGTCCTTAGAATTTGAGATGTTGAGTAATAAACAGAAATCAGTATTCAAATGTAAGAAGGTCAAAAGGTATATTATAGCCATCCTGGACAACTCCAAGGCTAGAGATTATTACCATTTTCTAGTCATGTCCAGTGCTTTCACAACCTTGTTCAACTTTTTGGGTTTCATAGTTAATTTTGCATCAGATTTCCACCTAAACTGTCAAAACTCTGGACATTCCACCCCCACGCTTTCCCTTTCTTTTCAGTGGAGACTATTTTATTTTTGCTCATTGAGGGAAAATTTCTTCATTTGTCATTTAACTTTTGAAGTACCATGGCCACTACAATTGTCATTAAGTATCATCACCACTCTAGCCTAAGGGAGAAGAATAATCATGATTGAGTCGTGTGTCGACTAGATCCACCATAGACCAATTTATCGATGATAGTTAGGGAATATACATATGGATATATACTTTCATATGGAGATATCAGAAAATATTGTCTTTTGCAGTACGAGCATTGAATAAACGGAGTGGCACCTATTGGTTATTGACTGCAAAATCATCAAATTGATTGAAATATTTAATAAATCACATGTAGCTTTTGCTCCTCTTAGAAAATTAACCACCCGGCTTAGGATGGTTTGAGGGTACCTTATTCTTTTTAGCATTTTCGATGTGGAGAATGATGTGATAATTGTCCAAAAAATCCTAAATATATTGTACTTTTGTCAGTTGAGTCCTAAACTTTTTTTCCCCCTTTTCCCTCTACCAGCCATTGCGGGGACTTGACAATGCTCGGCGAAATTTTTTCAGCCTTAGGCGAGGGCCGGCCTCGAGCGAGGAACGTTCAAGCTTTAGCTAGTGAGGGAAGAAGCCCTTCACTAGATGGGGGCGATGGCTACCCTCGCCAAGCGCCATCGAGGGTAGCTCTCACCAAACTAGGCTCAGGCGTCCCTCTCTTGAGGCCGATGACCTTCGTTGGCCATTGATGAGGCCCAGCCATGGCTAGTGGGGAAGAGGGTAAAAGAAAAAAAAAAGGAAAAGAAGGATGAAAAGAAAAACATAAAGAAGGAAAAAAAAAAGAAAAGAAAAAAGGGAAAAAAGAAGAAGAAATAAATAAAATTCAAAAAATATTCTTAAAATATCAATAATTATTGTACATGTCAGCGCTAGCCATGTAACGTAAGACAGACAACGTCCACGTTAGCCATTGCTTGCCGAATGGACTTGATTGAAAACAACGTGAAAAGATTTAGGACTCAATTGACAATATTAAAAGGTTTGAAATTGAATTGATGAAAGTGTAACAAATTTTGAATGTTTTGGACAATTTTCCCCTAGGATGACCATAAGTTTCTAGCTCCTCTTAATACATAGTCAATTAGTAGAAGGACACTAGAAGTGCCCAAATTTGTGAGCAGTGCTCACTTTGGTTCCGATTTTTTTATCACTTAAATGCTAATTTTTTTTAAAAAATGATTAATTCAGTGCCAAATCCAATGAGTTTGGCCGAAAATATTACTTGAAATTTTTTTTATTAATAAGCTAATCCCACATGGCTCGCAGAAGGATCCCGATCAGGAATTTAAAAAAAGCTACAAGTTAAAACATATTAAGAGTTAAAAAAAATTAAAAATTAAGCTAAAAAAATTTAAATAAAAAAAAAGTGCTAGAAAAAGAAAAAGAAAATGGGGGTTGCAGCGACATGGGCCTGCACGACTCTTGCCACCGTCGCCCCACCATGGTTGGCGATTGGTGGGAGCTGGTTAGCAGGGTTGCCAAGCCTTGGCCAGTGGCAAACGACCGTCACAGACTGTTGGCGAGAGACGCCGGCTCTCGCCCGAGTCTAGCTAAGGGCCGCCATTGGCGTCGACCATGCCATGTAAGACGGACGACGTCCACTTTAGCGATTAACAGTCAATATTAACTGAATGAAATTGATTGGCAAAACGTGAAAAATCTATGACTTAATTAGTAAAATTAAAAGGTTTAGAACTGAATTTACAAAAGTATAATAGGTTTCAAACTTTTTAGATAATATTCCCGTAGAATGACCATAAGTTTCAGGTTCTTCTGAATATATACTCAATTTCATAAATTCCAATGACACACGTGGTCATCTTATACACGTGACATGAATTGATATGCCTCATTGGACGTCGATCCATTCTATTGCGCTAATATATCGTATGGAAAGGTGACATCGGGCGTCATAGTAGTTGTAGGAACAAAATGGAGGGATATTATTGCCACGATAATATCACATAGAGCACCTTCTTCTGAATTATCATCAAGCTCTCCAATCTAATCTAGATTAAATCTAAATCTAAAACGAAGAAGAGCATAAAAAGTGAAACTCACTACAGTCTCCTTTCTTTTGTAACTACCAAATCCAACCCTCTTCATCCGCTCCCTTCGTTCCTCGAAAGCGCTAGACAGGAGAGAATTTTCCTGCTTTGCTTTCCGATGCTTCATTATGAACAACAGTTGCCACGACGAACTTGAGAATGGATGACAATTGCTGCTTTGGATTCGAGCAGTGGCTACCTGAAAAATGTGACTTGACCCTGTGCACAAAGGACCCTTCAGCTTTGAGATTAACCGTTTTGGTGATGAAGTAGATGGGAAGATCCCACCCATGTCCTACAATCGAGATAGGGGGCAATCCATTGCAGGTTTGAAGTCGAAATTTACAGTCATGGGCCTCCTCCATTGTTGCCATAAATGAACTCAAAGAATGTGGTGTGAACAGGGACTTCACATGGTAGTCACCCCCAACCACGTCAGAATTCCTCATTAAGTTCACAACAAAAATGCCCTAGAGTGTGGCGTGACTCAGTTCTGTTAAATCGATTGCATGAGATTTTCAGAGTAATGAGGTTGTAGATTAACGGCTAAGGAATGAAAGCGGATTAGGTGTGTTGTATGATATATAGATTCGGTCTGTCGCATCAACTGAGTAGAAAGAAATTCATGTATCATTATCACCCGCTTAGGTTTTAACTCATTCTACCATAGTTAACCTACCAAACATAGGCTTCCACATCATAAAATAGAAAAAGAGATCCATACCGGGTTGTGAATAAAATCTATGCAGGTGTTTTTTAGGCATATTGTCATTGGTTTTCTCCATGATATCATTAACTGAATCTGTATATGCACAAATTGTTCCATAGTAAGACCCTATGTAACTATATGTGCAATCGAATTATCATAAAGGGCATGGTTGCACGTTAGATTATAGAATCATAATACGAGAAATGCTATGTACACTAAAGTTGTTTATAAACTCGGTATGTTGAATGATGTTAAACTGTTGTTGGAGGATGACACAACTATCCAAACTTTAAATGCTCGCTTGGAGTATACTATATCACTTGGCATACCAATTTTACAGACCAACTCTACTATTCTCACCATAGCTAGCTCTGCTCCCAAATTTACTAAAATCTCTTTTTTTTTTTTCTTTTCTCCATTCCTGCACTATGGAAGGTGGAAGGAAGGAACATGGGCAAGGCCCAATGGCCTCACTCATCAACACCATTAAGGGTCACTTTTTTCAAAGATTTCTTTAATGATCTCCCACACTTTTTTCCCTACACACCAAGCAATGGGCAGCTAAAACTGGAATCTGAAGTGTAAAAAGAAAAATAGAGAAGAAGGCACACCCTTTTCCCCTAATGCTCATGCCCTAGTTCACCCCCCCAAAAATAGATTTTTTTTCCCACCAAAAAAAAATCGAATGGAGGAAATTAGAAGAGATTAGTATGGTGTGTAAAGACCGTGCAAAGCTGTTTGATTATAGCTGAAGGTCCATTTTCTCTGCCCATAAATATCCATCTGCTGTAACTTACCTGCTTCCTTTTTCTGCAACCCCACTCTCTCTCTCTCTCTCTCTCTCTCTCTGGATCAAGGACACACCAAAGAAGAGAGACCCTAGTTAAGCTCTTAGTTTCTCGAGTCTTGTTCTTTCATATTCTTCTCCTAAGCATCTTCATCCCCGAGGTTGGTCTTACGATTTTCTCTCAACTTCATTTCCCTCCTTCTCCTCCTCCTCCTTCTTCTCCTCCTCCTCCCTCTCTCTCGCTCTCTCCCCACCCCCCACCCCCCCCCTCTCTCTCTCTCTCTCTCTCTCTCTCTCTCTGTTGGCGCTGTTAGTTTCTTGAATCTTATCTGTTCATATTACGTTTGTAAGAATCTTCAACACCAAGGTTGGTGTTACGGTTTTCGCTCAACTTCGTCTTCCCCTCTTCTTGTTCTTGAATGCTTCCTAGATTCAATCAAAATACACTGCTACTTCCCCCCTGCTAAATAGATGGATCTAAGTGATTTTGCCCGTCTGTTTTCAGGTTTCAGCGGCACTATGGAGTTCCCGAGTGAATTTTCAGGGGGCTCTTCACAGAAGAGAATCGGGGGGAGAGGGAAGATAGAGATCAAGCGGATTGAGAACTCGACGAACAGGCAGGTCACCTTCTGTAAACGCCGGAACGGTTTGTTGAAGAAGGCTTACGAGCTATCGGTGCTGTGCGACGCTGAAGTCGCGCTCATTGTCTTCTCAAGCCGCGGCCGGCTCTATGAATATGCTAACAACAGGTTTCGTTGCACTCCATGAATAAATCCTCTTCAAAAGTATTCTTCTTATGGTGTGTTCAGTGCTCTTCTTCTCATTTGGATTTTTCACCTTTTAGGCTGAGATTTATGAATACACAATCATTTTTTCAGATGAAACTAATGATTAGGAACTTACTAATTTCATGATCATGACCATCTTTGGTCTGATTCTCTCAAAAGACTGTCCTCCCATGAGCTGTGAAGTTTCTGTTGTTTCTCTTCCTAACAGTGTCCCTTGCAAGATCAAGGTTTACGCCTATGAAGAGATCTCTCAGAGAGAGAGAGAGAGAGAGAGAGAGAGAGAGAGAGAGAGAGGGTATTAGCACTAAGAACAGCAAATATGCTGGTTGTCAAGATATCTCAAGTCTTTTGAATGAGTCTCTTCTCTTTCTCTCTCTCCCTCTCAAAAAGCTGTGACACTGTCAAGGGCCATTTCACATTTTCTTGACGTTTCCTAGGATGAAATGTCATCTCCAAGAAAAGAAAGAACTCAGGAACAAGTACCTTAAACCCATCAAAATTAGGGTTCAAACTATCCCAAATGGCAAACATCTGAAGATTTACTCCAAGATCTTCACTTCAATCAGCCAGTCTAAAAGTTGAAAGGGTTCGGCCAATTGGGTGTCACTGATTTTTTTGTTCTCTCTCTCTCTCTCTCTCCATCCATAGTTAGGATTGAAGTGAAGAGAAAGGAAAGTTTCGAGATTAGTTAGGGTTTTGCATTTTGTTTTTGTGTGGGTGAGCTGTGCGTATCATGTCTAATAAGCAACAACACCACGTACGAATCTTGGTCACGTCAGACATGATTTTTCAGTTGTTCACTTGGGACAAAGTAGAGAGAGTGTGTGTCTTGATTCCATTGCTTGGCTTCTATGTTTTCTTTTTTTTTTCCCCTTCTAAATTTTCATCTCTCTCTGCCTTTATTGCTGTATCTCAAAGGGTAGGAAATAATTGCTCTATACAAAATTTCTTTCTTCTACTTTGGGATCTCTTCGGCACTTATTTTAAGCCCCACTGACCGATTTCTTTCATTTCTTCCACTGACCGATTTAACCAGAAAGAGACCTTAGTTGTGGCCATTTAATAAACAAGGAGAAAGAAGAAGAACAAAAAATCTAGAGAAATAAAACCCACCTCAGATTTCTCCACAAATTGCAAGAAACTGAGAGATCTTTCATCTTTCAGGAAATCCCTGAAGGCAAAAGCAACCCTGTTTAGATCTTCAGAATCTTATGCCCACATACGTCTGTGTGTGTGTGTGTGTGTGTGTGTGTGTGTGAGAGAGAGAGAGAGAGAGAGCATATCAGAAGAAAGGTTTTCTGGGTGTAACCTGCAAAAGGAAAAAAAGAACAGAAAAAGAAGAAATTTTTTTGGTGTTTAGTCTGTGATTTCATCTTCATGCGAACTCGGCCACTTGAATTTATTAAAGTTCGAAACTTGACAATGTATCGTGCATTTGTTTTTAGCAGCACATAATTACTTGTTCAAAGCAGACTAAGAACAATGTCAAGTTATGGGGAAGAGAGAGATAGAGTGGGGAGAGAGAGAGTGTGGGAGAAAAAGTTGAAATTGACACGGTGAGAGAGAGCAGAGAAGAGAAGCAAGAGGGTTGTGTACGAACCAACGAGAGAGAGAGAGAGACTACAACTTTCCAGTTCTTCTCACTGCATTACAAATTGCGTTTTTTCCTCGCACTGACCATAGCTAGCATAGCATAGACAGACAATGGAGAATAATTATTTCCCTACCCTTGTACTTTTTTTAAATAAATAAAAATCATTCATAGAGTAAGTCACTGAAAAGTTCTTTACTAAGGATAGGATCGGCCTTTGAAAGACGATGCTAGGTTTTCGGATTCTTCTGCTGGGAGGAAAGAAGGGTGTTCCCTAGGGTTATTACCTCTGGATTATATGGAGTTCTTACACGTGGCATTTGCGTGATTTAGTTGAAAGAATGTTGGACCAATCATATGACGGTATCTTCTGCCAGCTTGACAGGAGCTGACCGATCATTTCAGCAGCTCGACGAAATTAAGGTCGCAAATTCAATGTAGTTTGATTAGCACTAGGCCGTACCGCGAAAATAGACAGAAAGAAGTTTGCCGCCAGATTTGTAGTTCTGCTATAATTAAATGTGTACACTGGCATAAAAGGTTCCTCTTACATAATCTTAGTTAATGAGATAACAAAGATTAAATGGTCTGTATTGTTTTCCAATTTAATTGGTGTATGATGGATAGATAAAATTTAGGAGTCTTTGAGGTCTTAAATATCCCGTCAATGTTATTGAAAGTTCTTATATGAAGACAAAACCGATGTCATATTAGGAATCAGATAATGCTCACCGTTTCCTAAAGGATAAATAACAAAACAAATGTTATGTACTTTGGTCCAATTACTTTTTTGAAGCTTTTTAGCAACATAAAAGTAAAGCGTTCGACATTTATATGATTTTGGTATTATTATTATTAGATTTCTTCAATTCTTTCTAAATTCCCTTTGTACTAATTAGAGACGTACATGCCACTCATTCATCTATCAAGATCTCATGAATTCCTTATAGTGTAGAAGCTGAGGTGATGTTCAATTTGAATTAGTAGATACATATTTCTTTAAGCAAAAAGTTAAGAGCGTTGAATTAACAGGTCAAAAAAAAAAAAGTATCTAGAAGTTTTCCTTCATACCTAGTACATTTAATGTGCATTATGAGAGTCAAAGTAGTGACTCAATGACTTCGAGGAAATGATCTAAATGGCTATGGCGTTCCAATGTTTTGCTTCTTTTCTCAAAATGTTACTTGTCTACAAAGATCATGCGGTTCAAATAGTATTTTAAAAGGTATCAACTAAACAATTTTTGTCCACCTAGTTTGGTTCTTCACAACGCTTCATCATGATGAATCTAACTAAAGCTGGCTAGATTTCATGTGCACGCATTGTTTCTTTAGAATGAACCTATGGAATATGTAAAGTACAAGTTCTTGATGTCCTAGGTTGTCTTTTAGATTGAGATTTTCTGCAGTAAGATGCATCATTCGCTCAAACAGCTTACCAAGGAATTAATTCATGTAATTACCAAATATTAATGTCATTTATGTAAGGTTAAAATCGTTGTATTTAGAGTAAGACCTATGAGAAAAAAGAGGAATCTTAAGACCCGTTTTTTTTTCTTTATTTCCAATTCTTCAAATCTATGTCCTTATAAAACTCCTAACCGCTTAACTAGATTGCTAGAACTACTTATATTTTTGCTAAATCAGTATGGCATTCTAGAAGGAATCATATTCCGATGAAACCAAATTCCATGATATATCGTTCTATCATTTGGTAATTATATATAAAAGTGGCGGTAATGGTGATTGATAGTTAGCAAGAGGTGATGGAGCTGGTGGCTGGGTGCAGCGATGGTCATGCATGGTGGTGGTACCGGCTGGTGCAGTTAATGGTTAGCTAGAGGTCTCTAACTATGTGGATCAAGGCATGTTTTCGGAGGAACTCATCCAAACTTAGGACTTTACAATCTTAATTATCGTAATCCTCAACTAATCAAAGTTCAAGATGATTTGAAATGGATCACTATGGTTTCTTATAGCTAGATAATCCTTTTACCGGTAGGAATGCTTCAATTGACCATCGCAAATCTTCAATAGCCTCTCATGTATGGTAGAAATTTGAGAGGATTCCTGATGAAATTCAGAACCTTATCAAGACTATTTGATGACGTTTATGCCTTTTTCTTTTGATAACGGTAATTGTATATCTCTTGATAAGGGTTGTCTCTTTCTTAATCCACACATTATGAATCCCAGGAGATAAGTTAATTGACCCTTTGATCATTTGGAAAATTGCTAGCTTAATTCTTAGGCCAGATGATGTCTTGACCATTGGTTGAAGCTACTATGATTTTTTAACTTATGTAATAGCTATATTTCCTTCTCTTACGCTTTTAATTCTTCTTTTTTGTTATTTTTGCAGTGTCAGAGCAACAATTGAGAGGTACAAGAAAGCAAACAGTGATTCCTCACACCCACAGACTGTTTCTGAAGTGAACACTCAGGTAGAGCTCATTATCTCTTTTGCATCTAATTACAAATACAGTCCTTTTACGAGGCTAAACCATGAGGAGTGAAAACGTTCAAATCTTTGGAATCGCGAAGTCATTTACCAAACTTAGATATGCATAGGGTCGATTTGGATTTGCATGTCATGAGCTTGAAAACCTAAGGATTCATATAGTTAGATACAGCAACTTGTATGCCAAATTACGATATCCTCATAATTTGAAATACCATTACTGTAGTTTTTATGTATGTGGTAGTGTGGTATCATGCTCCATTTGAACATCAAGACAACTTTATCGGCGCATCGCTGTAACATTTGAGTCGAATGAATGGACGTACTAAATACTCCTAACAGTACACTTCATACTCTCACGTGCTATAGACACACATATAGGCCGTTTGTTTTGCGTGAAGTGAGAAAAATCTCACAAGAACATGTTGTTGTGAGATCAAGAAATGTTTAGGAGGTTCGCAGTATGCAGTTCGGCATATGGGAGTACATTACTTAAGGTTGTCGTCCTCCGACTTTGGTTCCACCTTCAGTCTGGTTATTCTGCTTTGTTTTTGCTGTGTTTCGGTCAAGAACTAATCAGGAAACCGACATGAGATCTGATGTGATATCCTTTGTTAATTTGCCACAGTGAAGAATGTCGGCCATGGAATTAGGGAACCCTAAGTATTTAGACCTTACTAAATGCCTTTGCAAACCGAATGCCAGATGACGACTCAGGTTAAGTGTACAACATTAAAAGTCGCATCATTTATGCATTTGGTTTTTGGGTGGATAACTAAAGCAGTGGTTTGACCTAGAGTCAAATCAGAATTGAGTTACTTGATTGAAAAAATAACAAGAATGGTGACCCTCATAAAAGAAGAGGTAAGTTCGAGTCGCCGGAAGAGTAGGTTTTCCAGATTATTGGTGATGAATCTTATCTAGCATGCTATATCCTTACGTTCTACTACCAACGACACTTACAGCTCACTGATTCTCCTCTTAGAAGCATACGTAGTATGCTGAGTCTATAACCCTGACAATGTTAAGGTATTATTGATCTAGTTCACATATTTCAACCTAATAAGAACAAGACAGAATTAAGGTAGCTAGCAAAATCGTTGTACTAATCAGAACACTTTTGGCCTTTTGCATCCAAAATTAGTCCTCCTTTTGCACCTTTATGTAAAATCACTATATAAACCTAATTAGAACAGTTTAGTCGAGAGCTTCAAGCCCTCAATATCCCAAAGATTTTATGATTTGGGTCAAACCTGTGTCCTGAGTCAGCAAAATTTGACTTTGGTTAAGTTATAGAGGCATGGCACAAAATGATGTTAAATGCTTGTGTCTATCAGCCGTAATTTATCAACATAACTTTGTATGCATGTGATATCGCCCAGTTTTGTAACTATATGGTAAGTCATGGCATACGATTGAACACGAAAATGAGTTAATTCGTGTTATTTTATGAGTAATAAACCCTATTGATTTGCCGTGTTTCTTAGATTCTCACTGCTATTACGATGATTTCAGTTCTACCAGCAAGAAGCATCTAAGCTCCGGAAGCACATAAGAGATATCCAGGTCTCGAATAGGTGAGAGTACGAACCAGATTGAAAATGAAATATGCTTGATTTTATAACTTCGAGGATTAATATTCACACTGACACTGTTATGTGTACAGGCATATTCTAGGTGAGGGTATAAGTGATTTGAACTTCAAGGATCTCAAGAATCTCGAGAACAAATTAGAGAAATCGATTAGCCGAGTTAGATCAAAGAAGGTAAATTGTCATAATCTCTCAGTTAGCTGTGATCTCTATCAGAGCTTGAACTTAAATTCTTTTCCATGCGCTTATTGATAGACTTTGCGAATGCTAACTATTGCAGAATGAGATGCTTTTCGCCGAGATCGAGTACATGCAGAAGAGGGTGAGTAACTAGCTTTTGAAATTTCTACCACTTGATTCAATTACATTCCCAGCATGGTGATGACCAAATCACAAGTGTTCTTATTGGTTTTTATGGGACCAACGTGAATATGAATCTTGGCTTTGGTGTGACCATTTTTTGTTGCATGCTTAATTACTGCGACCGTTTGCTTATCTTCTCATTCCAAGCTACTTAAGGGCCTTGTGCAGGAAATTGAGCTGCAAAATGATAACACGTATCTGAGAGCAAAGGTATATCTCTCTCTCTCTCTCTCTCTCTCTCTCTCTCTCTCTCTCTCTCTCTCTCTCTCTCTCTCTCTCATGCATACGTATTTCGTCGTCTAGACACGGTATCACCAAACTGATCATATGTCTCAAAATTTATAATTCAAAATCCGGTTGGTTATAACAGGCAGAGCTATGTCACAATGAAGAGATTTGATTAGTTGAGCTATGTTGGAAATATGCAAAGAGCTGCGGATCATCATGAAAAAACTAAGCAATTATTAGAACTTGGACATGGACAATGACCGTTAGTGAGACTGAGTAGGACAAAATCTGTGTTTGTGACGATATGTAGATAGCTGAGAATGAGAGAGCACAACAGCAGCAGCAAGGGAGTGATCATCACTTCAACATGCCAGGATCGTCGTTGGTGTACGAGCCGCTACCATCTCAGCCTGCATACGATCGCAACTTCCTGCCGGTCAACATCCTGGATCCAAATCACCAACCCTACTCCCGATCCGACCACACTGCCCTCCAACTCGTCTAATCAAAGCTCAGGTACACTCCCATTTCTTTTCCCATTCAATCACAGTACAAATAACAAAACTTTGTACTTGTATATGTGTCTTGTGTACATGCCAATCAATCACACTTATATATGATCAATCCCTTACATAATTGGAAAAAGAAGTTTTTCGTTAGGGAAATCAGTTTTGCTCCCGAAAGGATAAATAACCAGGCAAGGACTCACCATGTATATCAAACACATGTCTTAATCCACTTCCTCACGAGCAAAACACAGTGTGCGTAAACGTAACCACGTCAAAGAAAATAAGGGATCATGGTTGCTCACCAGCAAATGATTAAAAAGAGTTGTCAATGAATAATCTCAACTAAGAACAAAATAGATTCAGTATCTATCACCAATGCCATATGAGATCTTAGCTTCAATATGTAAAAGGGGACAAAGGTGCCGAAAACTATAGGTTTAGGTTATGGAGGTGAAGATGCCATGAACTGTTATGACCATCATTCTAACTACGCTCATTATTTATTTAATCTAGTCATAGTCATATCGCTAATCATGTTTCGTTTCTTGAATTATCATGTAATTAGTTAATTTTTTTCCCTTTTTGGGTGCAGTTAATATGTAGCACTAGCAACTGGACGTATTGGCACTTCAGATTATGGTTTTTAATATGCTAGAGGGAGTTGAAAGAGGAATTGATGAACTGGGGAGAGACCCATATCAAGAGTTTCGCCTAAATGAAGGAAGAACTCTCCAAAATTTCTCTTCATCACTCTTCAAACTCTTGTGATGAATCTTGTGTTGTACAAGGGTTATTGCAATGTTTATCTAGTACTTAAGATCTCTTTCTCTCTCTTTCCCTCTCTCGCACGCATGCACGCTTGGACTAATGGAATATGATTTTCTCTTGAAATCATTCTGATTGTAGGATGTCGTATTTTTGCATGCCTTGCGCTCACTCCCGCACAGATAAATGTCAAAATAGAAGTTTAAGACAGCATGGGTTCGCGGTATAAGAAAGCAAAATGACTATTTATGATGTTTGATGCGAGAATATGATCATTAATGACGGTCGTAATGGTGGTGTGTCACTGTTACTGATGAAGGCGAACTGATGATCTTGGCAAGGGTTATTATCCTGTATTAGTTGTGACTTTAGTGACCGATGAGTGGTGGTGTCGCAGTGGTTGTTTCGTCCCGACTCTGATCTGTTTGGGCTGACAGATGCTTGATCTCTCCCCATTACTATGCAAAAATAAAAGAACGAATTTGCTGCGAAGGAAATTGACAGACGTAACGACGAATGGGTCATTACGCTTCTTCATGAGTTTATAGACAAATAATGATCGAAATTCACAAAAAAGAAAAAAACTACATTCCTCTATCAAGTAGTTACCTTCAAGAAGCAGTAGTTACGAGGGAAGCTGTCACCTGACTAGGCAAAACAACAAGCGTAAGATTCCATCAAGTGTAATAAAAACTACAAAATCATAGAATGAAGGTCATGCACTTGACAAAATACTGGATAATCTAAATCCTAGTCCCTGTTGGGGTGCCAGTAGCGTGCAGGAAGTGTAGAAGTGTAATGTGTGCTGAGTTCAGGTTCATCAAAAATAATAGG
>JAGVVM010020320.1:0-14209 GCA_019149425.1 Psidium friedrichsthalianum
AATCTATTCTGGGATTTTGAGCCTTTCGCGGCATATTTGTGCCTTATATCGAACATCTAGGACCACCAACTTATGTTGCGTAGCTACACATTCTCCAGGGTAGATTTGCAATCTATAACGAGTTCTATCCTCTCTTCTAGCAAGAAAGAAATCACTACGAAAAAGTGATTAGATGTGACTCTCTTTTCCTAAAAAAGATTTGCTAACATGAAGTCATACGCTAGTGCAACATTCAAGATGTCTTCGCACTCTTGTTTCTAGTGTCCATAGCCAAAGCCTCCGATGAATCTGTCAAAACCTTCACTACTTGGCTAACATGTCCATTAAAGATCTCCTCCTATGAATACTTTCTCTAGTCCATTCCATAGAGTATCTCTACCCATCGGCTACGGTCCATTAACTATCTTCTTCCTCACGTGGTATCTCCCTTAAAATCTCCTCCAAGTCTTCCCAAATCTATTCATATCAGCTACTGGCAATCCAACTTGGGGGACATAGCACTAAAGATATTTAAAAATCAACTCTCCCACTACTACTTAATCAAGATAATCCGATCACCTGATCTTTTGACATCAACAACTTTATCCTTGAAACTTTATCAATTAAAATCCCAACTCCATTTGGACTCTTTTTTGTGCCTATGTACCATAACTTGAATCCAGTACTTCCACTTTCCTTAGCCTTTTCTCCATCCATTTAGTCTCTTGTAGGCAAGCAATATTCACTTCTCCTTCTAGCAAAGTATCTGCTAACTCCCTCAACTTACCCGTTAAGGTTCCTATGTTCCAACTCCCTCCCAACTCCCTAGTCGAATCCTTACTCCTTGGGCATTTCTTGCCCCCCAGACTCACCCATAAAAGTGTGAGGACCCTAGCTCATTTTTCACCACATTCGGGCACTGATGCGGCGCATCACTCTGGGAATGATGGCCAAAGCTAGCTTCCTTACCCCTCGCACCTGCCTATCTTGGTGTGAGGACTCTTGCCATTTTTCGCTACACCCGGGCGTCAATGCAACGCGTCGCTAAGAAGTGTACGCTCCAACGAAAAATCTAAAGGATTCATCTCATAAGGGATAGCTCTTTTTTTACGGCCGGCTCGCTATACGCCTGACGCCACCCCTCCTCCTTTATCCTGGCTGGGACAGGCTATGCAAGCATACATAGGCGGGTGTGATTTCTACCAAGTGTATTTCATTGAATTTCATATTGCTGAATTTTTCTAAATTAAGTTGTTTGTACTGTGATTTATTACCATAATGATGAGGTCGTGGATACTTTCCCACTAAATCCATGAATACTGCTTAATTGTAATTGGGATAAATGCAAAATATGAAAGTTGCGTTACTTGAACCATGAAAGGAAAAAAAAATGTTCTTTACCAAAAAAAAAGAAAAGGAAAAAAATGTTACAGGTGAAATGAGAGAAAATAATTAGAATCTAATCTAATTAATATACATATCAAATGTGAAATTGTTCTCTTTTTGCTCCTGGGACAAAAAAGCTACGTATTTTTACTTATTATTTCTATTCCAAATCTATTCCTGAGAAAAAGCTACTTGCCATTCAGTCAGCATTTGATGGTAAAATTTAAGAGAAATTAAATTTGTTACAAAATGTTCTAGTTTGAGGTTTTTGGTGATCAAAAAATTAATTTAGAATAAATTTGTCACTAGTTTAGGATTTTCCGTGGTAATAACCCTTAATATAATAGATTATTATTGTCCTTAAAACATAGCAATTTTCAATTTCCGTTTATTTGTTTAAGGTTGATATAGACTTTGAGGTTAAAAAAAAAAAAAGGAAGAAGCGGTGGTCATCTCCCTTTATAAGATTGACTATGAATGCTCAATACATCTGTTATTTTGGACTATAAATGCTTCTAAAGCGAATGTGCATTTACATTCAAGGCTTAATGGTCCTGTCCTCATTTCTCTGGCATTAAACTAATGGCAATTTGATGGGAAAAATAAATAAAAATTCCCCCAATCCTCCATTGTAAATATATTCAATTATCATATCTTCTGAAATCATTCTATCGGTCATTCTCTCCTTTATATATAATAAAACGAAATAATCCAACAAAATTATATGACAAAATAAAAGAATGGTAATTCCACAATTAATTTCTATGAGAGTGTATACTAAGTTTTGCTAATTTGAGAAATTGTGGAATGAAATCGATCCTATTTGAAAATGATTTAACCAAAAGAAGCAAAACAAACTAAAACTAAAACTCCCTCCGTGAAGTATACATCCAATAATTCTCATTTCCTCCGTCTCTTGCCCTTCCATTGTTTTGTTGGAAGTCAACGCTAAAGCTCTTACATTTTCCAAAACAATCAATGAAAACGTCTAACCCTTCAAGTAGATTCTTATATTCTAGAATTAAAAACCTTTTTTTAACTTATATTGCAATTTTAACTGCGTGAATTTGCCTATGGCCATTTGTACGCATGCGTACCTAACTTTCATTTAGGGCGCGCATGACAACGTTTCTATTTCTCTATTTCTGTTCCAAACCTATTCCAAAATAGGTTTGGAACAGAAACTCATTTTGGCAACAAAAATTTGTTTTCTATTTCCAGATTTTGGACAAAATCAAGAAACAAAAATTTTCATTTCTGGCAGAAATTATTTTGGAACAGAATGGGTTGTTATGCGCGCCTTTAGTGCGCTATATTCAATTCCATCATATATGTCTCTTTTAAAGCTTGTTAACCAACCTTCTCACTTCATTTTGACCCAAAATTATAAATATATAATTTTAAAAAAAAAAGCCTTCTCACTTCATCACACTCCCCCTCTTTAAAGCTTTGCTATAGTCGACCGCTTTGGTCTTTTTGGAGAACAATCTCATGTCATTTTTCCCTTTCTTGCTTCATACACAGATCACGATCTGGTCAAACTCCACAATGATCCCAAAATTTAAACCTTCCCACTCTCTCTCTCCTCTTTGAACCTCCCCCGCTTCTATCGTTGGACTAACTATAAGTGTTGTTATTCTTTTTAAATTATTATTTAAATTTTTTATAATGAAAAATCCAATGTTTTTTTCAAATTCATAGATATAATAAAGAATTAACGGAGGAAATTAATTGAGGGTAAGACGTTTTCAATGATTATTCTTAAAAATGAATTAGTCTTCTGAATAACCATTGAATTGGTCACACCAGTAATCATACACATCCAGGCTCCTAATGCTTACCTATTTCTTGATCATCCACACTTTTTACCTTTTATGAGCAGCATTGAATATTTGAACGCCATCCAATCTCCATCACTCATACTTTTCACCTTTTCCTTATATTTACATGCATTTCTTCTTCTTCTTTTTTCATGGACGTTGGTTTTAAAAATATGAATTATTGCTGAAATTTTGAAAATCAAGGTGACTGTACTGTGATTTTGGGATAATGACGCAAATAGTCCATGAACTTTGATCTAACTTGCAACGTGATCCAAGAACTTTAAATTTGTTTAAACGTGATCCATGAGCTTTAGCTCAATATAAAATGTTGTACATAAACTTTTGATTTGTTATTTGGTCCTATCTTTTTGCACATATGTTGGTATTTTTTTGATAAAACAAATGTACCCACACACTGATGCAAAGATCTAGTATGAGAACGATATTAAACAAAAGCAAATCTCAAAGCACGTAAGAAAAAAAAAAAAAACGACCCTGAAGTAGGGAGTTGCACTGTTTTTGACAGAATTTAAGCTTCCCCCAACCAACGAGGCATATTCCCCACTTTATATCTCGACATCCGAGCACGAACAGCCACGAAACCAAGCATCAAAGCGAAGCACTACGTACACGGAACAAATGGAACCAGACATGGTCATTAGAAAATACAAAACGGCAACGAAAAAGGGTTTGAAGTGGGTGGCTTTGAACCTCCGGAGATATTTTATCAAACACATGTTATGCAGAGACAAAAACACAAACCCAGGGCTTTACGAATGAAATCAAACCACACAACACTTGAATGGGACTAAATAGCACAGAAGAATGCGCGGGAGTAGCCAGCTTTGTTGGCATTGCTACGGCCTTCCGTCGTCATCGATGACACTCAAGGATCGCCGTAGTCAAAGACTAGAAACGAAACATCAAGAAAACAGGTTCGCGTACCTGATTTCAAAATTCATAGCGATGCTCGAGCACTTCCCCTTTATTGCCCTCGGATTGCCTAACGTTGATGAGACGTCTTCTCTCCCTCTCTCGTGCCTTATGAGGAGGTGGTGGCTTATAAGGGTGAAAAATGAGGACTAGAGAGGGTGTGC
The DNA here is from genome assembly GCA_019149425.1 of Psidium friedrichsthalianum. Lineage (NCBI taxonomy): Eukaryota > Viridiplantae > Streptophyta > Magnoliopsida > Myrtales > Myrtaceae > Psidium > Psidium friedrichsthalianum. The sequence goes on from JAGVVM010020320.1 coordinate 4,286, forward strand.
CTAGCCATATTTATAGAAAATTGACTAGGCCCTCTCATCATAGGCTGAGCCGAACTCGACCCACACTAGTCAGGCCCATGTTCGACCTATTAATAATCTTTAAATCTTTTGTTTTTATTAAACTAATCGCGTAAATGGTAAATTAATTCCTAGAACGGTGAATTACAATCTCAATTAATATGAGCTCACATAAAAAAAATTCTAACAAGCTTGGCTCCGTTCAATCAGAAAGTCGAACGGACCAAACCCGAAAAAAGCAATGAATCCAGAACAAGGGAGCTCCGGTAGGGGGTTTGACTACCTTTTTAGGCGGCGCCCGCGACAGAAAAGAGGCGAAGACGAGTCTGGGGGATTCTGTGGATAAAGTGAAGGCGTGTCGACACTCTAGAGTCCCTCAAAGTCTCTCGTTCACGCTCGTTTCTTTCCTCCCAAGGCTCACTGTTTAGGGGTGAGCATGGTTCCAAGGTATAATCTGAAACCTGAAGAACCAGAACGATGAAACCAACCGGTTCCAAGTTTCAAGGTATGGAGGGTAGGTTTCACGTTCCAAAAATTAGGGAACCTGTTCTGATGGGTAGGTTCCAGGTTCTAGGTAAATGGAACCGGGAACCGGAACTTGGACCCTAGAGCAAGTTTTTATTTTTTTTTCTTAGTATATGTATTTGCGTCATCCTGCGATATTCCATAATATCCAATGTTGAGTGTGTGATTCGGAACCACTTTATCATTAAAACTTTTACTTTGTTAATGTTTCATATTTTTCGCCTCTAAATATGAGTTGTGGTCAATGAATTTTAGCAGTAGGTGATGGTCATTAAATGTGATTATTCACTATAATCGTTCAATTAAGAATACATGTGGAACATGTGTGGAATCTGGAATCGACCCTGGAACCTGTGACAGGGTAGGTTCTAGGTTCCAAGATACGCAGGGTAGGTTCTAGGTTCCACAAAATGAGGAACCTATATAGACAAGTAGGTTCCAGGTCCCAGGTAAAACCTGTACGGAACCTGGAACCGCTCACCCCTATCATTGTTGGTCAGCAGAAAATGCTCTACGGATCCGACCCCATGGCCCTCTCTTGTTTCGAAATTGTGGAACCTCCACGCTATGGCCCTCTCTGTCTCTTTATATTCTACTCTTGAAACTCAAATCGCCCTACCTTTTTATCTTACATGCCCTTTCTCAGATTTTCCTTGGCTGAGGAACCAAGAGAAATCATTATGCTCCCCTTTTTTTCCCCAACGCCAACTTGAAATCACCCAATACCAGTACCCACAAAACGCCAAAGCTCAGAGAAAATGTTCTGGAATCATCTTGGAGCAAGGACATGGCATGGGCGTGGAGAATCCATGGAGTTTTTTTTTTTTTTTTTGGTGTCTTTCCGCTGCTGCACTCAGATTGGTCGCGTTGGGTCCGGCCCAGCCGACCTAGTTCAACCTTTTCGCTTAATTCGGCCTCAATCTGACTTATTTTTCCAAAATTGACGCTGAAATTGAGTTCTACAACATGTTTTTCATGTAAGAAGAGTGTTTTTGGGATTAAATGACTTAATTTGGTGCAAAAAACTCAAATTCGAAATTTGATCCGAAAATGATTCTTGAATAGTCCAAATCCTAAATAACAAAATCGAACCAATCCAACCCATCAGTGGATTTATAATTACTCATACAAAGCTTTAGCCAATTACGTTACATTACCTCGTCCCCATGGGTTCTCGCAATTTAAATATTCTACGCATTTGGAAAATTTTCATTGATTGCGTAGAAAAAAAAAAAAGTGAATTCCTATGCTAGCTGTCCAAGGCACATCGCATGTGATGCTATTGCTATTGCTATTGCTATTGCTATTCCCTGACGACCATGAAACCAATCACTTTCCCGGAAATTTCAGAGTCATTACTTTGCTTTCACTACTTTCGAAAAATTCCAGGAGGTGGAACCACGTTTCGTTTCTTCTGGATAAGTATCACTTGTCTAATAAACCAGGGATTTATTTTGCTAGTTATTTTCCTCTGGTCCATAGATTAGACTCGATTAGTTTATAGGCAGCATCATGAATCTAAAATTGGACAGGCATCCCTGTTTATATTCCATCTAATTTAAGTAAACTAGATAAAGTAATGGGCTTTGAGGCAGTTTCAAGAAATAAACTACTAGTGTGATAGTCTGACAGTACTGTGAGTTATTTATGATCACACGATCTTTTAATTAATGAATATTTTATGCAAAATATGGGGTGATGCTATGGTGATTTACGGTTAAGATTTTACCGTTTCTAACAATACTGTCACGAAAGTTTTTTCCTTTCAAAAAAAGGACAAGAATCAATGAAAATATTTTTCAGTCAATGAAAAATATCCTTCTAACTCTGAGAAAAATAATTTCTTTCTTTTGAAAAAGGAAAATCATTTTCCACTCTGTCTACCCTTCTCTCTCGCATGCGTGTAAAAGGGAAATTAGAAATAAAGAAATTCTCTCTCTCTCTCTCCTCTTCCTCCCTCCTTGTTCTCTCTCCTCACAGCTTTGCCTCTGCATCTTGTTCTCTCTCTTCCACGCCATTCGGTTGCCTCTACATCTGGTTCTCTCTCTTCCACGCCATAACTTCGCCTTGACGGCGAGCTCGAGGTGGTGAGGAGAGCCACTAGTGCTCACCAGATTTGGTGCGGCCAAGGTTGGCCTCGTCGATGGCGAGCGCTCGCCAGATTTGACGAGGTCGAGGCATGTCTCGCCAGCCTCACGCTCGGCCAAGCCTCGACGTCTCATCGACGCAGAAGGAGATGAAGCTGCTCGAGATAGCATCCTCGATGAAGGGTAGGTGGCGCTGTGTAAGATGCGACGTGCCTAGAGTTGGTGTTACAGAAGGTATCCAAGGTGTCGGCAGCAGCGACGGAGCAGGTGGTGGCGACTCTGTGGAGCGTGTGCTGTTTGTTCAAGGCCAGCCGAGGAAGAAAGGAAACATATAATAATAATAATAATAATAATAAGTAAAAAGATATTAAAAAATAATTAAAATTTTGATTTTTAAAAAAATAAAAATGAAAAATTAGAAAAAAAAAATTATTAAAATGTGTGTATGGTAGAAAATGATTTTTCGTACCAAACAGCAAAAAATATTTTTCAGTTCATTTTTAGGCTTCAGCCAAATATCGAAAAATATTGTTATTTTCTTGAAAAACAACTTCATATAAAACATTTTCCAGAAACACCACATCTTCCGCAAAACAAACGGAACTTGAGAAATAACTTAGTCTTTCTTTGTGAAAAGGAAGTTTACCGATCTCTTATTATGTCATGATCCCAGTATTACCCCGCTAGTTTACCCAATTAAGTACACTAGTTTACCAAATTGGGTCCTAAATCTTTTCTCTAACTTTTATATTAGATTTCCTTTACCTTTTTATCACAAAAACGCATCGGTGGGTTCGTGTGGTAATAGCAAACATAGCAGCTTTCAAGACATACATAAACACACATATTCTTATATATGTGTCAATACATCTTACATCGTCATATAACCTCCCATTCACCATTGTACAAACAAATTCGAAGGAGGTTACCTACCCTTTCTCGTACTCTCTCTCTCTGCTACTACCTCCCACATCACAAGACTTCAATCCCCTTCATAACACTAGACTTACTTTTTCAAGGTGACCTTCCTCCTTTGAACCCCTGGCGGTCCGTCATAGTTCCTCAATGGACCTATAAGCATTCCATCTATATTCTGGTGCAACGATACGAACTTGAGGGTTCGAGGCACGGACAATTTCAATGAAGATGATCACCTTGATCCTAGTGTATACATTACTGAACTCCACTTTGATAGCATCACGCTGGTACATATGTATATGGGTAGGCTGACCAAATAGAGGAGCTCGTGGTGGGTCCATCAATTTCCTGAAAAATAAAGAGATGAGCCAACAGCCCTATAAAATGAAATTACTAGGACTAAAATAGGAATGTTAGCTTAATACTCAACAAAGCAATCTTGTGATCCATCATAAAAATGAGCATGAATATTCATTTGCAAATCATTGAATACGTGGAGTCCACTACATAACTTTTGTTCAAATACCATGAACACATTATTAATTCATTCAATTCACATCAAACGGCCACTCTTGGCTTCCGGATAAAGAGTAAGTCATATCCTGGGAATGCCTACTCGCGGTTTCAATGTTATCTAATGGTAAACTTCTTGCATAATCAACTTCACAAGAACGATGGCCCATAATATATCCGCAATACGAACCCTTGTGACTTTAAGGGAATTAACGGCCACTCCTAGCTCCCCGATTCATGCCTATCCGGGCCATATGTCATTTCTCGGATGATTTGCTCAAATACATTTTTGTAGGCACATGGTTCAAATCATTTTAATGCAAGAGAGTATCGATATAGCTTAAAGCAATAACACTCGTATCGCACACAAAATGCACACAATTCATGTTAATCTACTGCAATACCTCGTTTAAGTAACAAATGGACGTTACCGTATTAGATCTAGTAATCCCATTTACCTTTACCAGTTGTCGGGACTTAAAACTATATGTGCAATATGTGAGGTGCGTTATGGGGGGACGTGCGACAACATGGCTGTGGGATGGTGTGGTGGCTATGGCATAGCGGCAGCAGTGCACAATGTGATTAGACGGTGTAGACAACAGATGGCGGCGGTAGACTGAGGAGGCGTGGTTGGACGACATGAGGGAGAGGGGGAGGTGGTCGATGGAGGGACGAGAGAGAGGGCTAATTGTTGTGGTCACAAATGGGGGATCAACCTCCATTTTATAGTCCAAATTCTTTGTCTTTATGTACATTACTACTAAAGATTCTTGATCCATCCAATTCATGACATCTTGCATCCTATAAAGTGAAATCGCCGTACTATATCTCGGGTAGTTATTTAGCTTCATTCTATTGGTCCATTTGTCCCCTAGATTCTAGAGTAGCTTCTTGGCTCTTTGCGATTGATCCAAGTGTTCAAGAAGGTTAATTAGCTTAAATTAATGTCATTACAAGCTAATTTAATGGCTAAACCATATAATTAATATTAGACTAATCATAATTGACCCTTGATAATCAATTAATCACAAACGACACAATTGGATTCGATCGATCCCTTTCCCTTGGCGACAGGCGATAGGTAGCAGCACCGGCCGTGATTGGCATTGTCCGACCATGTGACCCACCAAACATTGGTGTCGTTCGGGTCAGTCCTACCTCATGCTAGCTAATCGACTGGAGCATCCTCGAGTCAACCTCACACTAGCCAGGTGTAGGCTGGTGGAGGTCGCCTATGCTATCGTCGGTTGAGCATCCCTCGCCCTTGGTTTTATCATTTTCCTTATTTGTCGAGTTTTCTATAAATGTGGAGGCATTTATATCATCTTGACTTTGTCAATCCTATTATTGTGAACTCATTTATATTTTCTCAACTTTGTTAATGAAAGAGACATTGATCTTATTTTATCTTAAGCCATGAAATTGACATTGTTCCTACGCTTGAAAATGACATTTCTATTTGTCATTTACCTCTTGACAGCATATTGACTTATCGAAAATGACATTGATTCTATCTTGCCTTGGCATTAACTTACCGAAAAATGACATTTTTATAGTCATCGGTGTCAGGATAAGAGAACGGGAGTGTCACGGCAACGGGACCAGGTGACGACGGCGGTCGAGCGATCTTGCACCTCCGGTTGCTAATTGACGGTCCCCGTCTTGGCGATTTCATCCTTGTTTATTCATCTAACTTTTATAATCAAAGGTTAATTCTAATTTTCTAATATGAGAATTTTCAGATCGTCACATATTAACTTTAATATTACACCCTTACCAAAAAAAAAAACTTTAATATTACACTTATTTTAGCAAATTTTGGTTATTTATGGGAATCAAATCCCACTCGGTGGGATTGTAATTTCCAATTTCACCTAAATATGATGTGCGCTTGGAGGTGTTATATAGGGAACTATAAGAGTAATTTGAAATTTAGACATATAAGGAAAGCGAATATTCTAGCCAGTGAGATTGTATTCATCTCCTTCTTTTAGGTGTTCATCAATTGCAAATACACGACATAAATGAATGTTTATATATGCATGTCTAATAACTCACAAATAAGCAGGTGCCATTTGATCAATAGTGCCAGTATAAGAAATAACTTGGATCCAAATCCATGAGGCCAAGACATACATATTTGTTCGATATGATAGACCAGCATCCTATCATAAGAAATAACCTCTAAATGAATTTGGTTCTTATTTACACCAATTTAATTATATATTAAGAAGTGGAACCACGTATTATTTAATTTGGTTCACATAAAAAAAAACACAAAATCCATAATGTTCTCCCACTGATTTTCGCACCCTCTTCCTTCGGTCAAAATGAGTTTACCTTACTTTTGGATATGTTACTTTCCTTCCTGGTTTTCCAGCCGGGCATGATGGGTAATAAGTATGAACATTGTTTGAAAAAACCAAAAGAATCCTAAACCTATTGCAAGTGCGAAAATTCAGTTTATTTGGTAGGCCAGAACTAACGTGGCAAATTTTATTTTCAAAATTTTTAATTATTTATTTTGTTTTCTTCTAATTGTTTTCTTTTTTTTTTTTCTTTTTTTGGTTTTGGGTAAGTAGCCTCCTGCCGGCCTCTCGGGGAGGGCCTGCGAGCCCTCGTTGATTATAATTGGTGTAGTGATTATTTTGATGCCTTAGATAATGATCTAGGTTTAATTAAATCTGATTAGTGGAAGAGGGTCCGAGCTTTCCCCGGCTAATGAATTAAAATTTGGTTTCCTGGCAATATCATAGATTTCTCCGTTTTTACTTGTGATTATGACTTTTCCACGACGAAAAATCCAAAAGAAACTTTAACTTGTCTCTTACGTTAACGAACAATCCCGCGTCAAAGCTCGGTCAATGGGGAGAAGAAGTCTCCGAAACCGCCCACCTCCTTCTTCCTCCTTTCTCTCTCCCTTCCTTCACAGCCCCTATATATATAATCAAAACACACACCCTCTTTCCTCTTCATAGTCTTCTTCGTCTCAACACTTTTTCATTACATTCGTCTCCTACGTTTTTCCATTAACAAGCTTCAATCTTTCCAAGCAGTGATCTTCAACCCAAAAAAGAAAAATTATTCAGAAGAAGATGAACCGATCCTTGGAAATCACCTTGATATCCGGAAAGAACCTACGGCTCCACAAAAAGCCCGTGAAGAACGCGGTCGTGGCGGTCCGAGTGGAGCACGGCTGCGAATGCTTGACCAGACCGGTGCCGGACAAAGGAACAAACCCTGAGTGGAATGAAAATCTCGTTGTTGACTTGCCGCTGCATGCAGGCTTCATTACGGTGGAAGTGAAGTGCAAGAGCTCGTCGGGTAGTTACAAGCTCGTCGGTGGGGCAACGGTACCGGTTTCAGACTTTACCAGGGATTCTGGCGCACCGGAGGGCTACGTACATTTTTTGAGTTATAGGTTGAGGGATTCTAATGGTGTGCGGACCGATGGCATCGTAAACATTTCGGCAAAGTTGGCTGCGCCGGCACCGTCACACACATGCGGGTTCCACGACCTGAGATCGGAGTGCCAGTAGGTGATCAGAGGAAGATCATGGCGGCCGGTGGATTGGTAACTGGAGTCCCAGTTTGGTACGCCCAGCGTTGTAGATGTTGAAGCCAGAGCTGATCATACTAAGTTGACCTTGTCTGGTAGACTGTTCTCTCTTGAGCGAACATGACATTGTAAACACAATCCGTGCAATTGAAAATTTCCATGCACCAATAATATATGGGTATGGAAAAGATCTCAACTTGTGGCCGGGCATACTGCTTCTCAAACGCGACATTTTTTTTAAATCCTTTCTTGGGTGGTTTCTCTTGGCTCTCAGCTACAAAATCTTGCTTCCTTACTATCATAGAGAGAGCATCTACATGTATATAATGGAGACAAAAAGTACTGAATTATATTTGAACACCGATATATATTTAAAAGGGTTAATATCGCCAAAAATCCCAAACTAGTACACATGTGACAAATTTATCCCAAATTATTTTTCAATCATAAAAAACCCCAAACTAATACATTTGTGACAAATTAACCCCAAATTGGTACAGCTGTGACAAACTTACCCTCCATTAGTTTTCGTTAATTTTATCATCAAATTGCTAAGTTAGATAACACGTGGCAATTGTTGGGTATATACATTACCCTCCATTTGTTACAGTTGTATCAATTTAGAGTTTTTTTTTTATGGTATTAACTCAATTTATTGAAAACTAACAGAAGGTAAATTTGTCCCGTGTATTTTTTGTAGTAAAAAAATTAATTTGGGATAAATTTATCTCAGTTATACTAGTTTAGGATTTTTTTATGGTTAAAAAATAGTTTAGGGTAAATTTGTCACAAGTGTACTAATTCGAGATTTTTGATAATCAAAAAATAATTTTAGGTAAATTTATCACATTTGTATCACTTTGAGATTTTTCATCATATTAATCCTATTAAAAACAACGGTTAGAAATTAAAGTCTCGTCACGGAGGCGACTATACGCATTTGGACACAGTCACGAAGGTGAGTTTTGTCCACGTGGGTTGAACCAATCAAAGGTCACTCATCACATAAGTCTCACTTATGATCCACATGGATTTGACAAGTCTTAATGAAACGTATTATGTATTGTCTATGGATCCATGTTCGTTCAAGTACTTTTCCTTTAGGGGACAATTGCAACACGATATATCGTTACAGCTAAAATGAATAGATTTCAAGCATATGTGATAAAAGGGCTAAAACGGAGTTTGGTTTGGCTTCGGGGAGATATAAGCCTATTTTTCCAAAGATCTTTAATAGAAGTTGTATTTGCTCAAAGCAAATAGCCTTTGGATATTTGATTTTGGCGTATATTTTGTAAAGGCAACTATGAAGTGATTAAATAATAATAATAATAATAATAATAATAATAATAATAATAATAGGGCAGACAACTAGGAGACTAGAGGCGGAGAGGGCACGGATATTGGGCAAGCTTCAGCGGCAACCATAGGGGAGCATCAACGGCAAATAGAGGCGACCGTCAACCAAGCAAGCATTCATCGGCAACCCTCGTCATTGTAGCTATTGTTGCAACTCTTGTCAAAGCTCAGCGAAAGCACTAGGTGACGAATCTAGCTCAGATGAGGCACACCACCAAATTCGCGACCTAGGCGAGGGCCACCGAGGTCGAGTGACCCCACACATCAAGCTGCCATAGTTATGCAACCTCAGGTGAGGCCACGCTAAGATCGAACATCCTCGAGATTCTCAGATCTAGCCTTTCGATAATCATACTTCCCAGTTCTTGCCCTTCGACGATCAACATGACCCTAGACGAGGGCTATCGCAGTTGTGCAACCCTAGGTGAGGGGATGCCAGTGTCATGTGGGCCTTGCAATAGTTCGTTGAGGTCTCACGACCCCAGGCGAGGCAACGCCGAGGTCACATGACCTTAAGCAAGGCAAATCTAGACTTTGGCATTACACGAACCCTGCAATAGGTCGACGCCATGCAACCCCAGGTGACGAGAGGCCCATGGTGCGGAACAAACCCACATTGGTGTCCGCCCAGCGCCTTCTAAAATTTTAGCAGGGGTAATATTAGAAGGAAAAAAAATTCATTAATCTTGAAAGTTTTCTTTTCAAAATACAAAAGCCTAAGTAAATCTCAACTTGCCTTAGATTTTCAGCTTTTCTAGTATTGGTATCTCTCCTACGTGTCCCCAAAATAAAATTTACCAAACACTAACTTTTTTCCAAAAACTCTAGAGGTCCAAAATCACTTTAAAAAGCTCAATCAAATGCACCATAAATATTATTGTGTAGTCGCGAGATTTATCGGGCAATGCGGTAAGAGTATTTGGACGAAGATGAATAATGCCG
>JAGVVM010020321.1:0-17444 GCA_019149425.1 Psidium friedrichsthalianum
GAATCATTTGTGATCTTTCATGGAGGAAATCACATGTTTCAATAGTTCATCTCATTAACTGCTTGTGAACTTGTCTTCATTTTTCTCGACCCCTATCATGAATCACGACCAAATCAATTTTATTAATATTTTAACATATCTAACGGCTTTAGTGCCCAAGTTGACATTTTCCGTGTGCAATTTAAACAAAGGCCTTCATTAATCCACGTTTGAAAAGCCGAGACACTTGATTGGACAAGAGTAAAAATGGTGAAAGTTTAGATACTTGCAGGATGATTGCTTTTTTATTTATATTTTTTATGTAGTGATATGTTTTTCGAAAGGAAGGTGAGAATTGCTTTTGATCAGCATGTGTGTGTGCATATAAAGATATAATCGCTTATTAATAAAACAACGCGGCGACTGTATTACTGCAATCAAGATATCGATCTGAACGAAGTCAACACAAAATGACAAATACCCAGCAGTTCGATACATTCATGTAACCTTTCTCAGTCATCATCGATGTCGTATTATATAAAACCATTGATATTGCAATGGGCATCCAGGTTCCTCGAGGAAAAGTATAAAAAAAAAAAGGTTTTATTGCATCGGTACCAATTCAGTAATAAATCTTTTTATTTGATCAATTTAGTCCAAAACTTATTGCATTTGTACTCATTGAATTTATTTGGCCAATTTTGATTGGAAATTTCTGACATGGACGTCATTGTCCTACGTGACACGACCAATACTAATGTGGATAAATTTTACAAATTTTTGATATTTTCTATTTTTTCTCTTTTGGCCTTTTTTATGTTGCTCTTTTTCATTTTGGCTCCCGAGGGTTGCTGATGACCCTCATCGGTGCAGCCGCCTAGGCGAGGTCGTCAAGTCGTCGCTCGACCAAGATGATCGAGCCATCACTAGAACTGGCAAACGTCACACTAGGTGTGGGCGGAACTCACGGTGAGTGCTCGACCCTCGCTCATAGGTGGCAATGGCTTGGGGCCCTCGCTCTCATGGGCGGGCCAGAGATGGTCATCGGCCAAATGAATAAAATAAAATAAAAAATAATAACAAAAAAATAAAAAAAAAACTAAAAACTTGTGAAATTTATCTACGTCTACCACGTAGGACGACCGAAGTTTATGTTAGCGATTTTCGGCCAAAATTGATCATATCAATTTAACTGGTATCGTTACAATAGATTTAAGACTTTTCTTATTCTGTTCCCAACACATTGCTGAAATGGTCGAGGTGGGTGAAACCTCCGACAAACATCTCGTGAAGATAGCACCATGAATCCCACTCCGGACATGAACATGCAAAGATTTTAGTATCATAGGGATCATCAGCCGCCACAAGATTAGAGGTCAAAAGATAACCCGAAAGAATCGATTTTTTTTTTTTCGACTTTTTGTAATGGCCAAGTCGAGAGCATTCCAAACATCCTTCCAGTTTCAAATGAAGATCTGATGGCTGGGGATCTGTAAATCTCATTTTGTTTGTTGATCCACGTCACTTCAATTCCTCAAAGAATGGAACCGCTGACCATGGATGATGAACATCGGCGGACCGCAAACGTTAGTCTTTAACTAAATTAAAGAGGGACGGCGTCTTGGCTCGGTACGAATCAAAGGTTTAATGAAGAAAATTCCGTACAAAACAGAGTATATGACCTGAGCATCTGGTTGCCAGAAGGCGGCACCAGATATCGTTTCGATTCCAAATCTTTGAAATGTTCTCGCGATCAATCGGGAAGAACATTTTCTGCAAATTGAAGGGATGGATAGAAAGGAGAAGATGACATTCGTGAGGGATGAAGGTCAAAAGGGGTAACCCGATTGCACGGAAGATCCAGGCGAAAACTAATGTGCGTTGTGATCCTTGAGCTTTAGCTCAGTATGTAATATGATCTATGAACTTTCAATCTATTCAATATGATCCCTAAACTTTTGGTACATGTTCAACTTAGTCCGTGTACTATATAAAAATGTTCAAATATTTTCCTTTTATCAATTCAAATTCGCAAACAATAGTGAACAATCTCATATAGTCGAAGGGTTAAATTGAACATATAACTAAAGTTAATGGATCACATTAAATAAAATAAGAGTTCAAAAGATTATATTGCATATTAGGTCAGAGTTCATGGATCATATTGCATATTGAGCAAAATTCAATTATCATTTAGCTCAAGAATTTGGATGCTGTCAAAGAACATCAACGAAACCCAACACCGAGAAGGGGTTCGACCTTCAATGGACTGGCTTTCATCATGAGTTGGGTTTTCGGGAGGGCGGAGATTCTTGGCCCGTGATACATATGGCGCGGAGCTCTCCAGGCCCATCACGGCCTGAGGCGGCTCTGCTCCTTAAGACTCTTCGAAGACGACGACGACGAAGCCGGAACAGAGGGAGATCACCCCCGAGTTTCGCCGGTGCTGTTGATGCGGAATTGGAAGAACTCGAATTCGATCCGACGAGCTCAATCATGGTACACCCTTTTTCGTTTTTGCTCTTCCGGTTCAGTCGCGAACAAGCTTCTTCGTCGACCGGCGAATCCATTTCTTGCTTGCCGATGATGTCGCACCTCTCGCTCTTCGAATTCTGATGATCTCTTGCGGCTTTTAGTTGGCTCTCTTGATTTAGGCTGTTAGTTTTGTCGATGGTGTTTTGCTGGGCTCTCTTCTTGGATTAGTTCTGTGTGAAATTAGCTCCGTCTCGTGACTTTGACTGCCGGTTGAGCTCATTGCTTTGGTGTGACTTTTCGACTTCTGCGTGAAATTGAATGCCGTAGTCTGTCGGAGCGGATTAGTCACTCCGCATATTGTTTCTCTGAATTAAATCAGTGAAGAACTTCATCGTGAATCTCATGGGTTCTTTTTTGGTTTCATCTTTGTTCTTGATTGTAATTGAAGAAGATAATGATGGCTCTTTTCCATTTTATGAGGGGATTAGGTGGGGGAGCTGTGGTTTATGTTCATCAAATCCTGTCTTTGAATTTAAAGGGTCATGATGTGGTTTCTGTTAAATGAGAAGCTTGTGGAATTGGTTTCCAACTTTCCAGAAATTCATTGTGTGCGAAATTTTTTGACATGGACCTTATGATAGAATAGAGGAACTTTGACATGCTTAGGGTGAGGACTTGCTTCGAGCGAGCATGAATGAATATTTTGCATCTCAGAGCTGTGATTTTAGAATTTGATGGCACCAAATGTTATAGAAAGCTTATCTGGATGAAGATAGACATATCTACTAATCGCGCACTGATTTCCAAGTTGGGTTTCTCCTACTTTCTAGTTTGTAATTTATACGCTTCTTATTCTAGATATGGTCGTGTCAAATATAAGCAGGCTCTCTCTTTCTCTCTCTCTCCAATTTCCTATGTTGGCCTGCATATGACTTAAGCTGGATATTTAACTTCTTTCTCATCTATGTCATGCTTCAGATTCACTTTGTACTTCTGATCAGTCGTCAAGGGAAGGTCAGGTTGACAAAATGGTATTCTCCATACACACAGAAGGAAAGAAGTAAGGTATTGTCCTTATTCTGAGACACTGTTTCCTTAAACCTCATCAATGATTCTTAATAAACTGATAAGATTTGAGCACCTGAGCTTGGTGGCTGCTTGATGAAATTGTCATGTACTTTTTTGCATTGCTTTGTCGATTCGTTGTTTCTTCGTACCCCATTTTACTGATATGCTCGCATGGTCACACTGTCATCTGAGAAGGTCATCCGAGAGCTCAGTGGATTAGTTCTTAGCAGAGGACCTAAGCTCTGCAATTTTGTGGAGTGGACAGGACTTAAGGTTGTTTACAAAAGGTAATTTATGAAGATTATTTAGATATTCATCCACAGAAGACTACACGGGTTCAGTTTGTGGCACTTTGTGCCATATTTTGTTTTTGACCAAGTTTCATTCAATGATGCTGTGCAGATATGCTAGTCTGTATTTTTGTATGTGCATTGATCAGGATGACAATGAATTAGAGGTCCTGGAGATAATTCATCATTTTGTTGAGATTTTGGACCGGTACTTTGGCAGTGTGAGTACAAATTTTTCTATTCATATAGTACTGAGATGTTTGTATTGAGTTCCAGATCTCACCACAATTTCTTGAACTCTTCACAGGTATGCGAGTTGGACTTGATATTTAACTTCCATAAGGTAGGTTATGCTCATTTAATACAAGAGATTACATAGTTTTCTTCTCTTCCTATTGCTTTATTCCTGTTTATCTGTGAGGATGAATGATTTGTGAAAGATGTTTGTTGCTATCAACATTCAAGGCTTACTATATTTGGATGAGCTTTTGATTGCTGGTCAACTTCAAGAGTCGAGCAAGAAAACAGTTGCGCGGTTGATATCAGCTCAGGTCTCTCTCTCTCTCTCTCGACTGCTGGGTTGCCCACTCGTTTTTGTTCAATATGTGCTTTCTTATGAACTTTTATTTCAGTTTCTCTGGTCTAAAGACCACTCTGTCATCTCGTGATAGGATTCACTTGTGGAAGCTGCAAAGGAACAACAGAGTTCAATAAGTACCATTATTGCCCAAGCCACCAAGTAGGATAAACCATTTGCTCGCGATACCCCTCTGTACTCGCTGTGATTGAAGTATGCTTCCTGCAACTCTATTTTCGAGCTTTCCCTGCAGCGATTAAGTTGTCATTTTTTGTTGTGGATGCACCTACTGTGATGGTTAATGCAACATAGAATGTGAGATATGCTTCCTGTAGGACTCTCATTTTACCGTTCGATTGAAAAATATATACAGGCAAGATCCTCAGTGGAACAACTATGAGTTCTGATCGCCTAAGGGTCATTCGCCGACCTTACCAACCGTAACTTATCCGTGTTTATGCTTTTAGAATCGATTCGAGGGGAAGCAGCAGACTTTCCACCTGCTTGGTGTAGGTTTTTGCACATTGACGCTGTTTGAACCTCAGGTGGTCTGTTGTCTGTCCGGCCATGATAGATAGACAGTGCTCAGTATTGACTCTTCGTTCTTTATCATGGATAGCAAATGGAAAATGAGATTAGAAGTTCCAGAATTTTACGAGAAATATTAAAAGCACTCATGTTCTGCCGCATAAGCAAATTAGAATTTAGAGAAACATTCGCCCTCTTTCTCTCTTCATATAAGCTATGTGGTAGCATTAGAGACAATCCTGATGGGTACTCTTGTCTAGCTATATCCTGTTATCATATGTTTATTTCGCAAAAAATAAAACACTTACAAAAAAAAAATTCTTATATCGCTTACAAAAATAATGAATTTTTTTTTTATCGTCAATGAAAATATGGAGACATAAATTATTATTATTAATTATGAAAATACTTTTCATCGACTAATTATTTCAAGCGATATAAGCTGCATGTCTAGAAAATATTATCTATTATCTATTTTTTTCACGAAATAAATTGAGCCGATAAACATAATTTTAATTGTAAATCCCCCCATCAAAACTCATACATCAATACAAAAAAAAAAAAAATAGAACCTTTCGACCCAAGTAATATTTATCAATTCACGCAAATCATCTCGTCTTTATGCAACCAATCGGTGATGCTAACAATTTAGGTTGCTTGAATGAATGCTGTACCACATATGATTAAATAAGTTGCTTGAATGAGCGTTGTACCACATAGGATTAAAAATCAAAATGCATGTATCGCAGAAAAGTAAAAAGTAAAAGCTAAAAATGTGTATGGACATGGCTTGGGAACTTTTTCCTTTTAAAACAAATCTAATCATTGATTCTGCCCGACCTTGGACCAACTAAACTGGGTTGGAGCCAACCTTGGCAGTTATTTTGGTCCTTTGGCTAGGGATTACCTTGGTTCTCCCATTACATCTATGTAATTCTATTATATATAGTTAAAACCAGAATTGATAGAAGGTTCGCTCTCATGGTCCCACGTGACACCTAACTTTATTTTTGTGATTCCCAACTAGGTGATTTAATGATTTGTCATCCTCAAAAGTAAAAGGTCTGTCAATTATTATATTTTTAAAAATGAATAAGAGGAAGTTTTTTCGAATGTATTTTTGAATCCAATGAAATGGGTAAAGATAAAAGACAAAATATCTTGAGATAAATTTCTATTATCCTTCCCAAACATGTGTATCTTTCGACTTATCTCGTTCATTTTATTTGTAATTGAGTAAAGAGGAGAAATATATCTTATTTATTTTATAATTTGAAGTATAGGTTTTGTTAATTGCATGAATGCACGTTACACTAAAAATTTGGAGGATACCCTTTTTTACTTGAATAACTTTCGCTTCACATTAAGTAAATGCAGAATTACAAACGAGTAGAAACGACAACTTATTCGAAATTGGCATGTTTAACTTCATCTAGTTTCTGTTCCTTCATCTAAAATTCACTTATTTTTAGTCCCCTTATTTTAAATATAGCTTATTTCATTTGAAGCAAATTTATTTAGCTAGAAATAAGAAAAAAGTAATTTTTTCTTTCCCAAAATCACGTTAGTTTGAATTATTTTTAGAAAGGAAAATCAAATAAGCAATAAAGTTCTACTCGATAGTTAGTTAATTGCATAGATCAAAATTGAAATTTACCTAGTCAAATGGTTCAATATACACGGATAAAAAAAAATCTTGAATTGGCTGATTCTATCCATTTAACGCTGGAGTCTCCATTTATTTCAACACCCCAATAAAAGGAGACATACATGAAGTTTCTCGCAATTGTCGATTCTTGGAAATCGGGACTTTTTCCAAGAAATTTGTTGGATCTAGTTCATCGAGATGCCAACCGTTTTCACTCAAAATCAAATCAAGTTTGTTAAGAGGATCTACAATCGATGATGCTCAGTTTGAGATTAAATCACCGAAACTCTCGAATTGTCTTCGAGAGAAGGAAAAAAAAAAAACCAGACAATTTTTCTTTCACATTACAAAGCGTGATTTTACTCTGTTTATTGAAATTAAATACAATTCATCATACATTTCCAGATCTAGATTCATACCAGAAACTTTACTTTGTACAGACACATTTAACTATGCATTGATGACCTATGCCTGACTAGCTAACCATAAAAAAAAAAAAAAATTCCACTTCTAGAAGCAAAAACTCCAATTTGCTTGTGCATTTATTGTGCATATTTTCTATTTGATATGATATTAAAGACAAAAAAAAAAGGAAAAAAAGAAAGAAGAAGGGGCCCCACATTATCACCGAAGACCAAAAATAGCCGTCGGATCGAGGCAGCACTCATCACACAGATCCTCTCCGTCTCTCTCCTCTCGCACCTGAAGGAATTACAGGCGTCGCTCTCTCGTTCTTTCTCTCTCTCTCTCTCTCTCTGCGCGCGTACGAGCAAAGCGACGAGCTTTAAAGGCGGGCCGTGGAAGCTTCGACGCGTCGCGGTTCGTTTTATGACTTGCGGATCAAGGTGGCCCAAGCCGTCCACGTCCTCAACCACGACGCCCAGTCCTGCAACCGCGTCGCCGCAACCAATGGCTGGTCCAGTTCAGCAGAACGACGCGTCTGGGAGTCGCCACCTCCATCCTCACCTCCGACCACCTCCGCTCCTCCGATTTCGAGGTCGAGTTCTTCGGCCGCTCAGATCCTCAAGCGCAAGGTCCGCTGCTTTCTCATCCCTTCCCCTCCTCTCCCTCCTCCACTACTTGATAGCGCTCTCTTTCTTCTTCTTTTTTCGATTGAGCTTCTCGCGGCCGAGCATCGGTTTTTGCTCGCTCCGCTGTGTGGGGCTTTTCCCGTGCTGGTCGCTGGAGGTTTGAAAGTCAAATGCTCCATTGTGTTTTCAGTTCTTAGTGGCGAGTGCGCCTGAAGCTGAGCTCTTTGATGAAGATGGTAATTGAATGATCGAACCTGGATTAAGGAGTTATAAATGCTCTAGCATTCGGGGAAGTTGAGCTCATAAAATGTTGCGTGATAGTATGAAGTGTGTTAATATTGTGCTGCTGGAATCTGACAGTGGTAGCAATGGCTCTCTCTCTCTCTCTCTCTCTCTCTCTCTCTCTCTATTAATTTCCATCTTTGGAAGTTTTTGCTTGGTCATTTTCATGAAATTTTGGTGATGAACTTGCTATAGAATTTTGATTTTTTTTATTCGGGGGCCCTCGAGGGAAGGGGGGTTGTGCAAATTCAGAAGTCCAATCACTAAGAAAATTTTGGTAGACTTGACTTTTGGTTCCAGCGTTTGAGCCATTTGAAAGGTCATATGATCTTGCGGAAAGGGGCTTGCCTTCTGAGGTTGACATTTGTTGGACTGGACATGAAGAAGCATGATGAGGATACACAGGATCTTCTATTCCATTTTCATTAAGTGTATGATAAAGGGTCGTGTTGCGTATAATGGACAAGGGAAGAGCCTGATCAAGGCAATCTTATTTAAGAGAATATCCCGGTTCATAAATGCCTAAGGCAAGCAGTTGTTCCAACAGAAACTGATGTTGGGAATTGAGCTATCTTTCAGATCAGTTTATGAGCATAAAGAACAATTTTATGCTCACTTAGAGAAGGATGCTTCGTGGCATGATAGGCATGTTAGGGTAATTTCCGGCTAGTCGGATTTCCATAAGATAGTGATCTTTATATCTCCTCCGTCCTCCTTTGGCCTATTGCAGTTTAAAGGTGGTTGATTGCTTGAAATAGCGAGAGAATGGAAACATGCAAAGTACTCATGCCGAAAATATCTATGTTAGTTGCCTTGAACCATGATATGACTGTAAATGTGTTTCTTTTGTCTTCTTGCAGATCCAAAATGAAGGGCACTGTTTGCAGTTAGGGGCTAAAGAAGCCTTTGCTTAATGCGCTTCTTGTGGCTGCAAAAAGATTTAGTTCTGGTCCCCCTCAGGTGCTTCTGTCTCTTCTAATTGGACTTTGACGGTTCTTTGCCACGTCAAATAGATGCAACATGTCATCCATTTTCTTTTTTCTGAGTGGAGAATTCATGAGATAATGTTACTTGAAGACTGCCTCAATTATATGTCATGGTTTGATGAGAGTCGTACTTTCTTAATGACAGCTTTTGACACAAATCTGCCTTGCGCTCTCAGCACTCATAATTCATGCTGCTGAGCATGAGAAACCAATTGAACAGCTCTTTTATAGTCTCCAGAATCTGCAGAGTCAGGATGGTGGCAATTTGGCTGTACTAGAAATGCTTACCGTTCTACCTGAAGAAATAGTTGACAATCAGAACGCTGATTGCAGATTAAGTGCTGCTTGTAGAAGCCACCGTGGCCAAGAGGTTCATGAATATATTCCTGATGCATTTAGGTCCCTCAGTTTTCTCTTACCCTCTTGCTTGGTCTTGATTTGCTCATATCACTTTCTGGGCCAGCTTCTTGCACAGACTCCTATGGTTCTCGAGTTTCTGCTGCAGCAGTCTGAAAAAGGTTTTGATGGCATTATGCAACTCCCAGAACAAAATAGAAAAATCTTACGTTGTTTATTGAGCTGGGTAAGAGTTGAGATTTTATAAAGGCTAACCTCCTTTGTACTGTATTTATTCATAGTATCTAATTAAAGGATTAAACTCCTTATCCATGTATGGGGACTTATGTTCTTCAGTAGCTTCACCCAAATTTTTGGATGGATGTGGTTTCTAAGTGTATCATTCCTTATTCTGACCGCTATAATTAGAATGCAGTATATTGTCTCTTGTACAGTTGGTAATGTGAAATCCTTGGTTTTTGTGATAAAGATTTTTATTGTAGGTTCGAGCTGGGTGCTTTTCCGAGATTCCACAGGGGTCACTGTCTGCACATCCTCTTCTTAATGTTGTATTTAATTCTTTGCAGGTAATTATAATTTATTTGTTCTTTTGTAATGGTCTTGTCTAATGTGAGTATATGCAGTTTTCACCATGTGTAATAAATGTTGTTTGTGCAATAAATAATGAGTTTGTATGATTATTCAATCTCAGAGGGTAATGGGTGACTCGACTTAATCAAGGTTAACACTTATGGAGCTTCACATAAGATCAATGCTTCAATTTCTACATGATATAATATGCAAATGCTTATTCAGGACATAACTAATCATTGTATTTTATTTCTTGAATTTTCTTAATCCTTTTCTTGAATCATTGGGGAGTGAACATCAACAAGTGTCAAATGATAATATCCACAGTGCAAATGAAAGGGTATCCCAGTATTCGTATGCAGTGCCTGTGAATACATCATCAACATCATTCTCACCTTAATCTCAAACTAGTCGGGGTCGATGAACTCGAAGCGAAAAATATAAAATATACTAAAATAAAAGCAAAAACATGGATACCATAAAATAAATAAATAAGGACTAAACAGGGTAATCCGGAACATAGGAAATCCCCCCCATCTACAATGCGAATAGCTTTCCTCCACTCCGTCCTAAGACAAACCGTACGCCAATCTATTTCTCACTCCATTAAATCTTGTTTTACTACTTTCTCCCAAGTAAGTTTCGGCCGACCTCTTCCTTTCTCTATGCTATGTTCGCAGTAACAAACTTCTGTTCTTACCGGGGCATTTAGGGGTTTACGGAGAATATGTCCAAATCATCTCAATCTGTGTTCTCTCATCTTTTCTGCCACCGTACTATTCTAACTTTTCATCGAATATCGTCATTTCTTATCTTATCCATCCTTATATGACCACACATCCATCTTAACATTCTCATTTCCGTTACTCTCATTTTATGCTCATGTTGCTTCTGTACTGGCTAACATTTACCTCCGTATAACATTGTAGGTCTTATTGCTGTTTTATAAAATTTTCCTTTTATCCTAAGAAGGATTTAATGGAGTGAGAAATATATTGGCGTATGGTCTGTCTTAGGACGGAGTGGAGGAAAGCTATTCGCATTGTAGATGGGGGATTTCCTATGCTCCATAGTACCCTGTGTAGTCCTTTCTATTTATTTTAATTTATTTTATTTTTTTGGATACCCATGTTTTTGCTTTTATTTTAGTATATTTTAAAATTTTCGCTTCGGGTTCATCGACTACCGACCCCAACTAGTTTGGGATAAAGTTGATGTTGATGTTGATGTTGATGTTGATCCTAAGAGGGATTTTTCGATCACACAAAAATCCGGATGCACTACGCCATTTCATCCAACCTACTCTGATTCTATGTCTAACATCATCATCAATCTCTTCCCTCTTTTGCAAAATTGATCCCAAATATCTGATAGTATCTTTCTTAGGTACCTTCTGTCCAAATATATTTACGGATTCTTGATCTCCTCCTCTTGTAGTGCCCGTGAATAATAAAGTGAAAAAGAAAGTATACATTAGAAGTGAAGTGATCCATAAGTAAAACGAAAACTTCAGAAAATTTTGTGTGTGTTCTAGTAATGGTTGAGCTTACTATGACACTGATTGTTTGTTCTATCTATACGTAATATTTGTAATGTTGTACATAAGCATCAGCTCTAATGCCTTCTCTATTGTTGGTTATAGGTCCCATCTTCATTTGACTCAGCAATTGAAGTTCTTACTGAACTCATAACTCGACATGAGGTATATTAATGCCATTTGATGGGATCATCTTTTATCTTGAT
Source organism: Psidium friedrichsthalianum (assembly GCA_019149425.1). Classification (NCBI taxonomy): domain Eukaryota; kingdom Viridiplantae; phylum Streptophyta; class Magnoliopsida; order Myrtales; family Myrtaceae; genus Psidium; species Psidium friedrichsthalianum. The sequence continues at coordinate 11,535 of JAGVVM010020321.1, forward strand.
GTCTATGATTATGTTTGTAGTGTTGTAGAATTACTGTTACCTATACAAGATATTCTTCCTCACCATCTCTTCAACATGAGGCAGTGTGTCTGTTTATGCCTAATTTGGACCATCCAGTTGAATATGAAAATTCTTGTAAGCTTTATATATATATATATATATATATATATATATAAATTAAGGTAGATTGCCTCCATTATTTGAATTGTATGGTTTTTTTACATGTGGATCATTTTTGGACCACTCTCTTTGGTGGCGGTTAGCATATGAAATGTTGTGCTTCTGAGTATCAAAAGACTGAATAATTAACTACCGAGCCAGTCTACATGTCCAAAGTGCTGTAAATTTATGATTTCAAGAATGGGCGTCTGCCTCCGTGGGATCCATCTAGGCCACATTTTTGGCATTTAATGTAACTGGTGTCCGTTTTCAATTCTAGTAATCTTCATTATACGTTGTGACTTTTCTTGCTTCTTCTAGGGGCTACCCCTAGTTTTATTATCTAGGATACATTTTCTTAAAGAAATGCTTCTTCTACCGGCTCTTACCAATGGAGATGAGAAAGTAATCGGTGGTCTCGCGCGCTTACTTTCAGAAATTGGACAAGCTGTAAGTACCTTGTGGAATCATGTGTTACTTCATTTAGCTACAGACCACTGCAGTGGTTGAGAAATTTCCTACACTCCTGCTGTGGTAAATGGCCTGCTGGAAAAGTTTAGTCTCTCTCTGATTTTTTCCTGCTAAAATATTTCATAAATTCCATATGTTACCTTGTTAACTAATTTTTCATTTCCTTTGCTTGATGTGAAACAGGCCCCAGCTATGATTGCAGAAGCAAGTGCTGAAGCACTTGCGTTAGCAGAGGCGCTATTGAGGTGATATGTAATTTTACAGATTAACTACAATTTTGTTCTGTATAATAGACATTTGAATGTTTTTAATTTATGGGCTTAGAATGCATTGCATCGAAGGACTACTTGAATGTTTTGGAACTTTAATATTATGGGAATGTCTAACTCTTTGCTGTAATGACAGCTGTGTCAAATTTCCAAGTGAGGATTGGGAGATTGCCGACTCAACTTTGCAATTTTGGTAATTATCACCGATCAATATCTCTTGGTTTTTGGTTTGCTAGATATTGTTTGGTTCTATTAATTCAAGTAGACGGAAATCATTAGACTTGGATCTGATATCATATCCAATAGACTGCTCTGTGCTTTTTAGTATTGACTGCTGTTGACCTTCACTCTTTTTTTTATAATTCGAATGCATGGATAGTAGCTATCGTATTTCCAATCAGTTGGTGTCTTCTTATTTGTTCTGTAGAGGAATAAAAAAGCATGGAATTTTGATGATCGGAGGAAACATAAAATAGTGACCATACACCATTGACTGGGTTGAGATGTGAATTTGGGGTGGTTTAGGGGGTTCACGTCACAGGAATGTCTAGTGTCTTTGCTTTCATCATTGTGTAGGCATTCTGATCTGCTTAAACTCTAAACTCTAAACAGGTTTTTCAGGCTATATGTAAAACCTAGTAAATTTCTTTACTGTCTCGCTAGATGATTCTTTAAATAGGTGTGCCGTATTGGAATGATAATTGATAGGCCAACCATTTGAAGCCTTTGTATCTTGCACTATGGAAATGACATTCTTGGAACTTATCAAATTTACTTGAATTAGGACACTTGTTTTGTAATTGATGTGACCACATCTAGTTATTATCTTATATGATAAAGAGCTTTGTTATGCTCTCCTTGAATAAGTGAACACTTGCAAGTTTTGAGTTCACATTTTTACTACCGCAAAGACGAATTAAATTGAGCTCTATTCATCATCTTTGCTTTCAGGTCTACCCTTGCAAGTTTTATGCTAGGCCTTGATGTGGACATTGCAAACATTAGGAAGCACTTTGAAGATGTTTTTATTTCTTTATTCTCGGCATTGCTTGATGCTCTTTTATTGCGTGCTCAGGTTTCTTCTCATCTCTGACACCTAGTTCAACTTTGGGTCAAATTCAAGTGAGTGTGTTGTCATGTGTCCATCTTCTGACGGAAAAAGGACATCGAAACTTTGCATTATAGTTGACAATTAAAAGATATGGAGCAACTCTTGTCTTGAAGGTTGTGCATATTGTGGGGTGGACAACGGTGACAAATTTGATTATCTTTAAGGTCCGCTTGCATTGTCAACTCTGCATTTTGAAAATATGCATGTCATGAGGGCAAAGCCATTGGTACCCGGAAAGGCTATGGCATATTCTTCTGTACAAGGACATTTCAGTTATAATGTTAGGTGTTTTAGGAACAAAACAATGACTATTGTCGAGTCAATATCAAGATTGCCACATGGATGTTAGACATGTTCTATACATGAAGCATCAAGGAGAATCAGAGGTGCTTATCTATGTCCATCGTGTACCCCAAAATATTTTTCTGTTCTTCCACATTTCTTTCTTCATCTCCTCCCTACCTCCCGTAGTTTTTCTATATTAGCGTCTGAAACATGTAAAAGGGGAAGGAAGAAATGTAACTTTGCTTCTTCTTTCCAATGGCACTTGTAAATATTGTTCTTGCTTAAACATAGCCAATCATGCTCTGGAAGGACAACGGAAATTTTGGATCTTGTTGCAAGTTAAGCAAACACATGAAGCTCCTAAATTCTTACCAATAATAAAATTGGGATTGACTTCTTTCTTTTTACTTTCTTGTCCTCAAGGTACATATATATTCTGAATTCTCTCTCCCCCGCCATTTGCATGAGATGTATGTAAGCTGCTAATGATCTATTACTAAGTCCAAAAAGTGAAAACATGAAAAGACTTATTTTCTCTCTTTTTTGCTTCATGAACGCCCGTCAAATTTGGTTATTGTACCTTCATCTTAGCAACCGACCTGGCCTCAATAGATGTGCGATAAATTTTGGGCATGTGATCAATAGATGGAATCATTTAAACCTGTTTGGTCTGCTTGCGATCCCTCTTTCAGCCCTGGGTGATCAGTGCAATGTAATTACATATTAGAAAGAGTCAGATTTGGATTTGGTGGGTTAAATCTACTCAATATATCTTCTTTGTGACGATTTTGTTTATCTTCGCGGTCCTGATTTTGAGCTGGATTTACTTAGATGAAGAGAAAGGGTTGAACAAAGGGAATAAAATGTGAAGTACCATCATATGTTAGTCATTGTTTATCCTCAGGAATTTGCCTGTGTCACTGGTTAAAGTATCCTCTTGATATAGTTTGCATTTTTTTTTTAAGCTTCTGGTAAGGTTGTGTGGTTTTCACTGATTGCTATTATTTGAACATTCTCCTTGAGTTGTTTAAACACTTGACTTCGTTGTTTTGCAGGTTGACGAATCTACATTCGGTGATGGTAGTGGAGTGGTTGATCTACCTGATGGCCTTGTCCCATTCAGGATGAATCTGGTTGAACTCTTGGTGGATATTTGTCAGCTTTTAGGATCTACTGCGTTCATGCAAAAGGTGCAAAAGAGAAATTACTGAATCTGATTTACTTGACAAATAGCTGGAAAGAACCTTTTCATTTTTCCTGTATTATTTGGAACTTTTGTTTTATAATTCGCACCTTAATTACTCCAATGACTGCAAGACTGAGATCAATGGACTTTGGTTCTTTGCACCATAAGTTTCCATGGCCATCGCGGCATGTCAATTTGCTCCTGATGTTCCTGCTTTTCTTGTGTATATATCTAGTTTTTATGCCTCTCATCTTTTCTTTTTCTGTCCTTTTCATGCCTTTTATTCTATCTGTGTAATAGGTTTTTACGTCGATGTTGCTGAATCATCATTTATATTTATTGACAGATCTTTTGCGGTGGTTGGATGCGAGTGAATGAACCACCACCATGGCAGGAGGTGGAAGCCAAATTGTTTGCTCTCAATGTGGTAAGCACATATAAGAATAAACTCACACTTATTTGCTCTTTATTCTAGATTTGCTAGTCATTGCATTTGTGGAATTTGGACTCTTCTTAGGTAACTAGTACTTAACGTATATTTGATAGACTAATACCTAAAAGTCGACTGGCATGTTTTTATCATTTGTATACGTGTTTGTACTTATAAAGATGTATGTAGATGCCGTTTCTCATGCTCATTCGTTTTGTATTTTCTTCATTGTTTCAGTACAACATCAACATCACCTTTATCCCAAACTAATTGGGATCGGCGGTCGATGAACCCGTCCTAAGGTAGAAAGGTTTAAAATGTACTAAAAAATGTACTAAAAATAAAAGGAAAAATATGGGTACAAAAAAAAACAAAATATAATAATAATAATAATAAATAAATAGAAATAAATAAATAAATATGACTAAACAGGACACTCTGGAACATAGGAAATCTCCCCCTCTATAATGCGGATAGCCTTCCTTCACTCCGTCCTAAGATAGATCATACAACAATCTATTTCCCACTCCATTAAATCTTGTTTTACTATCTTCTCCCAAGTAAGTTTCGGCCGACCTTGTCTTTTTTTCATATCGTGTTCTTATTAACACACTTCTGTTCTTATCGGAGCATCTAAGGGTCTACGAAGAATATGTCCAAACCATCTTAATCTATGTTCTCTTATCTTCTCTACCACCGGTGTATTCCAACTTTTTGTCGAATATCGTCATTTCTTATCTTATCCATCCTTGTATGACCACACATCCACCTTAATATCCTCATTTCCACTACCTCAATTTTATGCTCGTGTTGCTTATGTACTGGCCAACATTCAGCTCTGTATAGCATTGCAGGTCTTATTGCTGTTCTATAAAATTTTCCCTTTAACCTAAAAGGGATTTTGCAATCACACAAAAACCCTGATGCACTGCGCCATTTCATCCAACCTGCTTTAATTCTATGGCTGTGATTCTATGGCTAACATCCTCATCAATCTCTCCCCTCTTTTGCAAAATTGATCCCAAATATCTGGAAGCATCTTTCTTAGGTACCTCCTATCCAAGCATATCCACGGATTCTTGATCATCTCCTCTCGTCGTGGCGAATTCACACTTCATGTATTCCGTCTTACTTCGACTTGACATAAATCCTTTGGACTTTAACGTACTTCTCTATAATTCCAATTTAGCACTGACCCCAGCCTTGGTCTCATCAATAAGCATAATATCATCTGCAAACAGAATACACCACGGCACCTCCTCTTGGATATCTTTTGTTAGCTCATCCATAATTAGTGTAAAAAGATAAGGACTCAAAGCCGAACCTTGATGTAAACCCACTGTGATTGGAAAATAACTTGATGTGCCATTACAGGCCTTCACACATGTGGTGACACCATCATACATATCCTTGATTGTCTCAACATACTTTAAGGGTACTTTTTTATTCTCAAGAATCCATCACAAAACTTTTCTTGGAACCCTATCATATGCCTTCTCGAGGTCAATAAACACCATATGTAGATCCTTTTTCTTTTCTCGATATCTCTTCATCAACTGTCGTATTAAGAAAATAGCCTCCATGGTAGATCTTCCTGGCATAAATCCAAATTGATTTATAGAGACCTTAGTTTCTACTCTCAAACGATGCTCAATAACTCTTTCCCACAATTTCATTGTATAGCTCATAAGCTTAATGTCTCTATAGTTGCAACAGTTCTGAATATCTCTCTTGTTCTTGTAGATAGACATAATCATACTTTTCCTTCATTCATCAGGCATCCTATTAGTTTGGAGAATCTTGTTAAACAGTTTGGTCAATCAACTTATTGCCACATTCCCTAAGCATCGCCATACTTCAATAGGGACACCATCTGGTCCTAAGGCTTTACTAGTCTTCATCTTCTTTAAGGTATCCTTAACTTCTTGTATTCTAATTCTACGCACGAACCTTCTATTTAACTCATCAGAAGCGTTCACCAAATCCACCTCACTTCTAA